>PNEQ01002206.1:0-52712 GCA_003012365.1 Medauroidea extradentata | reverse complement strand
ACAAAAACCCTTGAAAATGTAAATTTTGGTACACGGTACCGGCCATTTTGTTCTGTAAAATCAAAATGAGGGCAGATAAAAATCAATAACTTTGGGTTTGAACTGTTGAAATATGTACATTATGTGTGACAAAATTTCAAATTTTTTCAAAATGGGTCAGCAACCACCCTTGGGTGATTTTCCATGGAATGACCCTTTTTGACACCTTGAAATCCGCAGCAAATGGTTGTGGAGAAAATATTAAATAATTAACTGTGGTCACGAACGTCATACGTAAGTAATGTGTTAAACATTATGCATTTAAAAACCAAAACTGTACCAGTTTTCATTCATCCCACACTGACGTAAAATTTATTCACGAATTTAACATTTATTTATGTACATAGTTCCTGAAAATAATTCATATTACTCTCTATGAACAGTAATGCTCTTCACACAAAAGTTTAAGTTCCCAAGCTATTGTTCTACAGAAGCCGACTCAAGTATTTAATTATTTGTTTTTCAAAAACGTTTGTTGTAGTACGCAAAACCAGTTTAATGTTATTTGTCCATTATAAAGAAAGTATATTGTATACATAATGTAGCACCATGAAAAACAAGTTTATTAAAGGACAGACGAATTGAATTTCGCGCCGTCTGCTTTAATCTCGCACGAGGAGACGGCGGAAAACCAGCCTCAGTGACTATTAGTGGTCGTCAGCAGAAACGGACCTATAGCTGACGTTACTGAGAACACTGGCCATTGCTTTTCAGCAGAATCGGAAAGCGCCGCAAATAGACGGGCGCCTCGGAACGCGCGGAATTTTAACAAGTGTACTAATGTCCCTGCAACGGTTTGCGCCCCATTGTTTGCCCCTGAAACTTTGCAGGGTGTCGTTTCCGGACACACGTTCAATGACAATAAATGTGTGGTTTTGCGTTATTTAACACTCCTTCAGTTTACGATCACAAATTCCCCGAAAACTCCGTATTTGACAATATACTGCATGTTGCAAAATTCCATGTCAATATTCTGGGGAAACAATCAATCCTCACATGAAGAGGAACAAAAAATGTTATGTGGATGTAGGTCTGAAAAAACACAGTTTCTGCGCTACAGTTGTCAATACACGATGTATGGTTGATAGCTAGGGTTGGGTCATGTCGCTGTGGAACGTCATTGTTGCAGTACTGTACATTGTAGGCTATACTACTCCGCTGTCACCAATCCATAAACTCATAAACAGCGTGAAAACTGTTAGAAACGTATGAATCGTAGGGACTGAGTCACTTATTGCGAACTGCAGTGCAGAAACGGTGCGTTTTCGGACCTAATAAATATTTTTTTGTATTTCTAGGGGCGACGATTGTCCCCCGAAGTATTGACACGCAATTTGACAACAGTGTGTGGTGCGGTGATCAAGGCAGGAACAGAACAGCAGTGGTTGGTACTCACGGTCCTGAGCTCCCCAGCCTGTTACAGCACACCACATGCCGTCAGGGCTGCGGACTCTCTTATCTGGCAGACAGATGGGCCGCACTTTAGCGCTGAACTGTACACCCCTGCCTCCCGTCGCCTTCAGCCGTGCCACAGCTATGTCGTGACTGTACGTGCCCGCTGCAACAAACATAACAACACGTTATAAACCCCTGTACATCCGGCGACCACACACAGTTCAAACGGGTAATCAAGATCAAAATTAAAACCAACAGATGAATTTCGAAATTTACTCTTTATTATTTTATCTCACTAGGCTTTACGTATCGTCGACAGCGACGTCATTAGAAAAGATCACGCACAACACTCCATAAGAAGTAGAACTGGAAGAGGAATCGGCCAAGACCTATGTTAAGGAACCATCGAATCGTTGGCCGGGAGTGTTTTCGGGAAACAGTAGAAAACCGAAATTATGACTCCTGAGCCGGGAATCGAAACCGAATCCTCCCGAATGCAAGGCCGAAGATAATTCGTTGAAACAAAAAATACTACAATTATAAACCATTTACTAAATTTTTGAAGTAGAAATGATTTAAAATAAAATGTTTCGCTCATAACTCGTTTGTGCAGTGCGACTAGTTAGGGACCCCAGATTTTGGTGGAAAGTTTTTTGCACCAACTTGTTTTTCATTTATTACGTACCCAACAGCATTTCTGCTTCGTGGTCGATGACGGAATGTTTTAATCGCTGTGCCTTGGGTTCTACCCGCCAATCACAGACTGGTGGTCTCTCGGTAACCTCTTCATGACTTTCTCAATCGAATGAAGAAACATCTCTGCATAAATACTAGCTGTTAATAACCGCGAAGCAGAATTACTTATGTACACGTAAGGCATTTGAAGTAAGATGGTGCTAATATATTTCCGTCAAAGTCTAGGTTCCCTATAAATAATGCAAAATTTATATATTTTTTATATTATGTATTAAAAACAAAATAAAAAATTACACTCGTACTGCGTTATTTTTCCTCATATATTTTACGAAGAAAACAATTATTTTACGAAAATGTTCACTTAACGATTGAAACATTGAGATTTGATTGATTTTAACATGGCTATAGCCCATTCACCGTAAACTGAGTACATGAGCTCGTTTATTTACATATATTTCGAAACTACTGGTGCAAGTCTGTCGGAAGTAAATGTGATCACCGTCATGTAATTTATTTAAAATAAAAACACAGTGTATGTTTTAATATTCAGTAGAAACACACAAATTGGCTAAAAACTTAACTAAGGAACGGTGTCCAAATGTTCCGTTTATCGTGAATAACCTAAACCAGACTTAAACCTTGCAATAGCAATCGTGCTAGGCACAACCCTTAGCATGCTCCTTAAGTTTTAGGAAGTCATCAAATAAACATTCGCGCGTGTCCTAATTTATTCTCTCGGAAACTAAGCTTAAGTACATGACAGATAGATTTTACTCATTAGTATAAAAAACTAGAAACGTTTTAATGAAATGCTTTGCGATAATTCATGACTAAGAGTAGTCATACGACGTACAATTCAATTATACGTAGGGGTTTTATAAAATTATGCACAGTTCGTTCGCGAAAAAAAATATTTTGCTGGATTTTGGTTTATTTTCATAACAAAACTGGTGATACTTTGCGTGCAAATATCTGAAAAACGATTTCGTTTATTACTACAATATAATTAAAGTACAAATTATGAAATATGTGTGACATAACAATGTAGCGATTCTTCGATATTAAAGACGTTGTTTATAGAAATATTTTCTAAATCATTGTATAACTATTGTGCGTGGCCTTAACATATTTTCGAGTGTATAAAAATTACATACGTGTTTATATACTACACGATTGTTCAATTATGGGTCACTAACATTTAAAAAATAACGAAATTAGCAATTCAGACAAACTCTTGCCAATTTGTGTACATTTCCTAAAAGATAACTTCAAAAATATAAAGGTATAGTGATAACTATAACTGTTGACTACAGTTTCCTGTTCGTATCTCCGCCCCATTCCTGATTTGAATTTCGTGTGATAGAAACAAAAGAAGCATGACTGGTGCATTTGTGACTTCAACTAGTTAAGGGGACTGACACCCCCTACCTCCTAAAATTTCTTCAATAAATGCATTATTAAACAAAGTGTTGAGTGTGCTTACCGAGGTTACGTTTTCGTTATCCGCCTTAAGATGGCCGCCTGACCAGACCCCCAAACTATACGTAGGTGAGTGATGCATGCTTACGAATATAATTGCAGGAACATTACACGTTTTCTGGCTCTCCACCAGTTGTTCTAAGTTTATTTTCTCGATGTTTTCAATCCTTTTTAGCCACGAAAACATGGGTGGAGGATTTTAAAGAGGTCGTGGTACATAAATAAGCTCTGAAATGTCTATTTGAACCACAACAAGTTTTTGAAAGAAAACATCGGAAAACTACAAAAAAAAAAACAATATTAGGTAACTTTTTTACAACTTTAATGGGACTTGAGCATGCTGTTAATTTTACTTTTAAAGTTTTTGTACAGTACACATTTTAATTTACCATTTAGTTTTAAGTTGCATTTTTTATATTTTAAAGTTTCAGACATTAATATTTGAAGTAAACTAACTATGACACTTTTACGGCAAGCAGAAATTCGACCCCTTACCGGCATCATCGTAACCAGCGGGGGAAATTTTCACTTTTCAAACTTGTCCATAAGAAATGTTACTATCTTCGTGGAACGTTTGACATGCATACCAACATAAGATTGAAAACGGTGTTTTAAATATAGTTTCAGTTTTGTAAGGTCAGCAATGACGTAGAGCCCACTTCGGTTCACTACGGCAACAATCTATGAAATCATGCTCTCTGTTCGTAACGTTAAAAGAAGCACTGCCCTTTTATGCTTGTTTGTTGCTTGATTAGTAGGTAGGGTTGGTTCTAATATAAGTGAATTTCGCTAAATGTTAGGAAGATGGGGACGAGTTTTACAAGGGTAAGATTTCACTAGTAGAGCTGTCTAATAAAAATGAGACGTAGTAATAACATTAATGTTAGCATGTCTAGTTAATAAAAATAACTTGATTAAAATTTTTACTGAAAAACGATGTAATTTAATTTTCATAATTTTCTTCGCAAATAAATCACTTGCGTATTCACGAAAGCTCTCTTAACCGGAAATGATGACAGCTGCTTTAACATTAGTTCTACGAAGGGCTTAGACACTAGAAAGGGATAACAGAACGCTTATGTTATTTCCGATTCATTATTTCTTCTTTGCTCGGTCCTGCACCGGCCTAGCAATGACCAACATTGCCATACGCTATGAATGCATTGCTCCGCGAATATAAATAAGAATATAATAAAAGTTCCGTAATACACTTTAAAATAATAAAATATTTAACAAAAATCTACACTATTTGTTGCCATCATATTGTTGGTATTTGCACTGTCTAAATTGTGTATTAATGGTTGATTTGTTATTTGTTATGTGAAAATAATGTCCGAAATACGGTTGTTCATGTTTACAAATAATATTTATTAAGTTGAATATTATTAAAATAACTATTACCTCGCTGTAGCAATATGGCGATGTTTTGGGGTTTCGCATTTCGTAATTGGTAATTTGTAAACCTCGGTTGTTTACGAAACGTAAAATACGACAAAGATTTTGTGTACAAAATCCGGTAACGTAACGTATCATTTGGAACACAGCCTCAAACATAATTTTTTTTTTTGACGTTGGTGGATTTGCACTGGAAAATTAATAAACGTTTGGTTTTATATCGTCGAGAGTGTTCTCTAGCATACCTTTATATGATCGTTAGTTCTACCTAGGTTCATTATACTACATGTTTGAAAGAAAATGTGTTATCTTATGGGAGAGTTTGAAGCAGGGAAAAATTCTGCCGCTAGTTTCGCTGCAATCGCTAACGTACCTAACAAAATACGAAACCGTAGTAAAATTAATTTTAAATAGACGTGGTAAAGAGAACAGTCATTAAATTTAATTTTAAAGTCAAAAGCAAACCGATTTTGGCTTTCAAATTATCAACTTTATGAACTTAAAATTCAAGAAAACTCTGTGATTGGTCAGTTTACCGATACCAGCGTTTCAGGCTAATGTATGCAACCCGCATTAACCCCATATAAATCAAGGCTAACTTTACTACCGCAATAGCGGTACATTATTTTCGCGCTTTATCAAAGACCCGGCCGTTCTTGTTTTCGCGGCGTTCTGCAAAATCGTGTATAAGAAACGGTTACATTATCAACGTGATACAAAATAAAATGTTTTGTAAAATTTGTAGTCAACCAAACTTCGGCGAACGCAGCGAAAATAAGAATTACTACGTCTTTGATAAAACGCGAAGATAATGTTGACATGTGTAATATTCTTGTTGCTATTGCGATAGTAAAGTTAGCCTTGATTTATATGGGGTTCATACGGGTTGCATACTTGCCCCTGAAACACTGGATCGACTTGTCCCTTATTTTTTTTTCCGATTGGTGCCAATAATTCAAATATTTTTTAACCAAAAGCTTTGGAAAATTTTGAGATCATGTGCAGTCACACGATGCACAATACTGTGGATGCGTTTTTAAAAATAATGTACCATTCGTCAGCGAAAAAATATTTTGCTTCATTTGGCTCATTTTCGCGACAAAAAACGTGGTACTTAGGGTGACAAAATCTAAAAAACCGTTCAGTACATAGCTGCAAAAAATTCACCTACAAATTATGACATATTAGTGTCAAATCCGTGGAGCAAACTTTTGATGTGAGTATTAGATAGCAATGAAAAAGATTTTTAGAAATCACTGCAAAACTAAGAGACAAGACCTTAAGCGGCAGAAATTTTCCTTGTGCTAAAATTTGAACGTTGTTATTTCTAACCTGTAGTATATAATTAACTTTAGCCGTACATACCTTTGCGGAAGTTAGGGTGTATGACGACCTTGTCGACTTTGAATATCTGCTCGTGCTCGTCCCAGGCACTAAGCCGGTGCTCGCCCAGCACTACACGCAGGCGGTCAGGTTGCTCAGCCTGCAGGCAGTGTGCTGCCGTCACTACCAACCTACTGCTGATGACAGCTCCACCACACTGGTGCGTGTACTGCCGGCTCTCCTTGCGGTACACCTGGATCTCCACCTGCACACGTTCATTCATTTTACTGATTTTATATGTTCAAAGACTAGTGTGAAAAACTGTAAAAATACGTGAATTTTGTTTTATATAATAAGGGAAATGTGAGAATTAAAATTTTTAAATTTTTGCAGTACAACTTTAAAAATTAGTCTATATTACCATATAGATCATCGTCTGAAAGTGAATTTTTAAGTCGCTAGTGCACGATGAAGAAGTTTCATGAAACTTTATTTAAAGGGGTGTATGTAGTTATACTTTAAATAGATAAAATTATAAGAAAAGGTAGCCATTATTAAACACCGATTGAAAGTGAACTAGTTGTCCGATTCCAAATAAACTTCTAGTGAAGTCGTTATGACTTCAAGGAAATTTGTAGGCATAATATTTATGTTTAAAGTGTTTCTTATTGTGTTAAAAAGCATACAAAAATTATTTTCCAGTTAGTTTCGTGATTTCATAACATACCCTTTAATGTGAACTCACCAAGCAACGAAAAACCCGTAAAAAAATTTGTCACTTGAACATCTTTAATGGGCGAAGTACACTATAAGAGCTCTGTCACTCTTGGATGCCATGGCAGCCGGTATAGCTGCCAGTGTCGAAACATGAAAACCAATGTGACATCGCACACCTGGCAGCGATACTAGTTCGGCATGGAAGAGACGCCAGCTACGGTTGGCATCGCTGCCGTCTTGCCATATACCTGGCATCCACTGGTGTCATTGTTGGTAGACGCAAGCCCTAGTTACTTTTTTCCTTTCAGTTAATTGGTATTTTCCTGCCGGTTTTTAATATAAATAAACCACCCTCAGTAACAAAAGTTAACGTCTAAGGTCGCAATAAGTAATGTTTATTAATTATTATTATAGACAAGCTGGATGTCAACAAAAGTGCTCACTCTATTGCGAACTACCTATATGTCAGTCTTGACGCCAGAGTTAGTGCCGCATGGCTGCCATGGCATCATACGATTCGTTTCATTCAAGCTGGTGTAGCTACACCAGTGTAATTTTTGCAGAATAAATTACACCTGGTCTGGAGGAGGTGTACCTGGTGTAGCGTAGTAAACGTGAGCGCCAAGTTTAACTTAGTTACTTTTCGTTATGAAGATTTGGTTAATAAAGTGTGTTTGAGATGAAGATTTTCATAATTCTTGTAGAGGATAATGGAATAGCAATAATGAACGTAATGTATGTTATGTTAGGGGTGAATTTTTATGTGTGTGGGGGTTAACACACGGTAGTAATATAACCTAAACACTTCACATTTCGCATTTAAGTAAGCTTTTTTTAATTTTTACTGAATTTTGTATCTTGTAATAGCACACAGAAATAATTTTTTAAACGGACACTAATTTTGGGCTTCTTGTATGATATGGATGATCGATAAAATAAAAACTCCGGCCACGACTGAGTGTTATCATTCAGTTAAAAAGTAAATGTTCTTGCACATAAGCGTGCCAGCTGTAAAAAGTATTCCTATGTGCTATTATAAAGTTCAAAATTAAATACGAAATATGAAGTGTTGGGATTATGTTACTACCAAGTGCTAATCACTACACACATTTCAAAATCACCCTGAGATAAAATGTATTAGTTTTAGTCGTTTACTAGTGCCTCTACACTTTTATTTTCACGAACTTGTTATTGGTCAGTCTTTTGACGAATCTTTATACAAAGTGGATGATGCGGCACAAAATTCGCCAAAAGTCGTTTCATTCAACGGCGTGGGTGTAACTACACCAGCTTAGATCGAACCGGATATTTGATGTAACTGCACTACACCAGCTGCACTGGTGTAGCTACACCAAGTTTGAATGAAACGAAGCTATAGTGTGACATGGCTCTACGCTTCGCATCTTGGTGTTCCGAAGAGCTGTGTCTCAGCCTGAAGACGGGAATAGATCGCAATTCCAGAAACGTTGCATCATTCCGTTGTTTTTAATTATGTAGTGTTGTCTCTTGTCTTTTGTTTGTTGTTCACTGTTCATTGTTTTTTGGTCCACTTACATCTTTTTGATTTTGGGAATCTGGTTCTATTTGGGTCTGACGTTTTTTTGGCCGGGTATTGTATCGATATTTTACTGAATTCTACCTTTAGAATTCATTGTTGTAAAAAAAATTGATAGAATTTTTCTGGGATTGCTTTTATTTCTCTGTTTTTATGTGTATTTTATGTATGTTTGTTCTTTTTTTAACTTTGTCATTCAACACAAGTTTGATCAGCAAAATATGAGCAATGGTGTATGTCCACAAACCAATAAATTCTAATTGTAAACTCCCATTGCAACTAACATTAAAAAATCTAATCTACGCTTATGTGCGGCAATTACCGTCCAGGGGTAGGCGCCGTAGGGAGCAGAAGTGCCGCCGACGATCTTGGCGGTAGGTCCGCGCGTGTGGTGTAGATGGTGATGGACATCCCTGGTGCCGCAGAATGCGTGGCCGTGGTTCAGACGATCGTCAGCCAGAGCTGGGAACTTGGGGAAGCCGCCACTGCGTCGGTACCTGCGGGCTGTGTGAACACCTACGTCTCAGTATACAGGTTGTTAATAGTTTGGGGAAACAATCCTTATATCTACACTCTAAAAAATAGTTCGTAAATTTCTCACACGTGCGTATAGGAGCGCTAATAAAGTATGTATGGAAGAAATGTTTCCCAAACATCCATGGTAGCACTAATAAACTTTGTTATACTAAAGTTACCAGACTTGTATTGTAACAAGTGTAAAAGCTTGCATATTTACAAGGCGGAAGTATGGTAACTGTCCCATATTGCGTTTAGGTTAATTACTTCCTAAACAATTTAGGAAGTTTTTTTACAGTGTAAAGGAACAATGTTTTATTAACATAAGCATGAAAATACATCATTCCTGCAGTACAGTTTACATTGAATGAAACACTGTGCATAATACAGTACTGGTTGGATCTTGTTACTGCGGAGAGCCATCGCAGCTGTTATTGCCGTGATATGTTTGGGTTTTGCAGGAACTCGGGAACAGTGCATCCCTGAAGTTCATTTGTATAGTAAATATCAAGTGACTATTTTTGAATATGTTTTGAGTGTTTAACGAGCAACAGCGCTCAAGGTAAGAGGTACCCTTAAGGGTGTTCAGCGCGATAAAATCATAATTTTATATATCTACGAAATAGTGTTAGTTTTATAGACGATACTTGTGAGTACAGTTTCCCTTTACAAAACAATTTTAGCTCTCATTGATTTCTCATAACGGCGCGTCAGAGTCAAAATGTGCATGTTCTACTGTCGTGCAAATAGTGGAAACCAATTGACTTACGTACGTGAAAGAATTCAAAGTGAAATAACACACCATGGGCTACGTAATAAATTTAAAAAAAAAAAATAGTCCATGTACTATTTATATATTTCAAAACAATTTTGAATTTGTAATTTTTTCTGTACTTTTGCAATCTTTTTTTAAAAAAATCAAAATTTTACGTTGTGGATATTAAAATGTTTTATTACGTAGGGATGTTAGTTCACACCGAATTATTTCATTTAAATAGGTAAATTAGTTTTCGCTATTTACATGGCAACGCAACAAACAAATTTTGACTTTGACGCACCGTTATGAGAAAACTATGAGAGCTAAAGCTGTTTTGTAAGAGAAGACTATACTCACAAGTATCGTCAACACAACTAATAATATTTCATAAAAATATAAAATTGTGATTTTACCGCACTTGAACACCCTTAAACTGTGGACCTAAAATGTTATGTGGGCAAAACATGACGTAGAATGCTTCTCTGTTTCTCTTTTACTAATCAGAACGATTGAACAGTCTGAAAAGACGTATTAGATTTGGGCTATTTTGTGGTGCCTCAGAAATATTTTCGTAAAACGCATGTTAGTTTTAAAACACACACACCTGGTTCAGAGTTGTGTGTTTTCTGCAGTAAGTTCAGCAATTGCTTGCGTAACATGCTACATCATCACGCACCAGACAAAACTATTTTTGACTTTCTGTCAGTGCTACCAGTTCTCCGAAAGTACTGTGAACTGTACAAAAATTTATATGCCTTGCAGCTGGATATTTTTTAAAACCTGGTTCTGAAATACTAGTAAAACAAGATCTGACAACAGAACTGTAATTTTAAGATTCCGTTAGCATTGTATGGCTTTTGTCATTATTTTGTATGTTCTGCCTGGTAAAATCACTCCCTGTAAATTTGGCAGGCAATCAGTAAAAGAATAATAATAACCATAATAATAATTATTCTATATATTAAGCCTAATAACAAGGGTGATGTAAGATTCAATGGTCCTTCAATCAGGGTTTAGCGAAAGAACACGAACCGAAGCAACAACGTACATAATTAGGCCTACAACTTCCACTGTGACAGCTGAAAAAGGCGTGGTACGTAAATTAACGTCAAAAGCTTTCTTCGAAATAATTGCATGTTTTAGGAAGCATAAATAGAAAAAAACTGTAATCGAAATTGAATGGTGTTTGCAGAAGGCATCCAAGCCACTATTGTAAATAACAGAAATAAACAAGCTCCTAAATTATTATATATTAAAACTTCAGTAGCTAAGCAACCAACTGGGTATACTTTGCACCAGCATGTGTAAATTTGCACCACACAAAAATATATTTTCTATGCTGATAGTTGAAAGACAAGTGATTGTATTCGATGGTATTATAATATAATTTTTTATATACCCAATGGTGATGTGTCTTTATTTCATCAAACGACCTAGAAACAAATATTTTTGGTGGTGTGAAGTTACGCATGCTGATGCAAAGTATTCTCAATTTACGGTATTTTAAAATGAGAACAAATTAATTTACAAAATAACAAAAAAAAAGTTTTAGTAAAATGTTTTATGTTCTACCTTATCACATGTGAGATGGCATCTTTCTGCATAACACCAGTCAATTTATAGTTTTTTTGTCAATTTTATGAACAAATATTTCGCTAGGCATCGATATAGCATTATTTAACTGTCCTGAAATAAATAAACTTTTGCAGAAAAGGCTATTTTTAAGGTGGGGCTAGCACTTATTTCAGGTGACAAATTGAGAAGTTAGGGGATGTTTCAGGCATAGAAAATTTCTCTACCGAATTCGGCAATAGGTACTGTGATGTTCTTGTGCTTTCGTATTTCACATCATATTATCTAATACTGTCTTATTTCACTGACGTGTCATAGTATTCAACGTCTTGTCATAAGGAATGAGTTATCTACTTTCCAAATGAAAAATACTAAGTATGATAAACTGTCCGGCCATTCCAACTATGCAACAACCAGTCTTTCAGAAATATATTTTCGTTATATTGCAATCATTAAGGAATGCCGATAACATTTAGATTCTTAAAACTTCTGCACCACAGGACTATCAAATGCAAACTTTTTTTGACGAAAAGTTTAAAAATAACAATAAAGACACCAAAAACACCTTAACTTCACGGAACTCAGAGTGCAACTGCAGAATTTCAAGAAACCGTTGTTCTGAAATTTTGGTATACCGTACCTTATGAATTAAGTTTCATGAGGGCCGTGGTCTGTATATAATGATGCTACGTGTGTGAAATAGGAAACCTACGGAAATAATTACAATCATTAAATTCATTTAAATACCTCTTTAGTTGTTCTCGATGGCTTACTAATAGTAAGAGTAATAAACTAGGTCAGTAAATAATTGTTGAATGTGAAAACTAAACACTTACTTGTGTTGTGAAGTGATTCATAGTTGACGGGTACGGAGTGTATCAAGTGTAAGGACTGCATGATGAACACATACAACAAAGTCCACTCCATGGTGCTTGTTGTGTTTGAATCCTCCAATAAGACGGGCACTCTGGAACAAACAGAAGCACACACATGAGCTATAAGCCATGCAGCCTTAACTATTATTATACTACATTACGTTTCGCAACTTACGGTACAAATATCTGAAGGTGATTCATTACGAAAAAAAAAAATATTGCAAAAATTCCGATTGACTTACGTGTGGGAACTATTTCAAAAGGTATAAAACACACGCTTTAAGTTGGGATTTAAAGATGGTTTTTATTTAATATAAAAAGAAAAAATGTATTAATTTACCGTATCGTAACTTAACGTGTTCGGAATTTATATTAAAATAAACAAATTTTGAGCCCAAATTTCGGGAAATGTTTTCAGTTCCTATGTTTAGACGTCGTTTCCGGACATACGTCAAACCGGCAATTTCGTAACGTTTCTCTGTAACGAATCAACACCAAATGTCTGTAACATAAATAATTGAACTGCTAGTAAATTTAAAAAGTCTCTGAGTACAACTTCAAGTCTTTATGAAGTACGCTCAGTAGAAAATTCAATGATTTTGTAAAAAAGTATTTATTCAAAATTGCAACAGTCGAATATTTCGTAATCAGCTAGCTTAGACATTATCCTAACATTAAATACTAAACTACGAAACGAGTCTTTCTTTAGTGTACAAAACAGGGCGATTTGACAATTTATGTTACTACTAGCGCTAATTGTATGACGTCTTCATAAACGACGACAAAGCCCGGGACACACGATCCACAAATCAGTATACAATACTACTGAACAAACGACCATCGGAGTTTTCAAGACCTAAATAATACAAGAGTATTTGGCAACTACACATATATCTTGTATTGTGAAATATTTTTCGCGAATTTTACAGTTACACTTTATGGAATATAACAACCAACATCACGCATATATTTTTCTTTATGTACCGAAACATGTTAGTAAACAAGAAAAAATTGTGTACGAAACACATAACGTTTGCTACAAAATTCTGGTATACAATTGCGATAGAAATTTATGAACAGAATTAAGTAATAAATTGAGTAGAGAATTAATCATAGTGTGTACCAGGCTTACGGCATTGCTCTTTTTGTTCCTACTTTTTTGCGATGTTGTTTTTTTTAACGCCTTACCGAAAGCAGACATCAGGAAAATGTTTAGAATTATTGTTTGAAATCGTCCTCTTCATATTAGCTGACTTTTCCAAGGCAGTAAATACTATGATTTTAGCTAATTATGTAATATTAACTAAACTATAGTTATTGACATTTTAGTTGAAACCGCATAATTCCTTGATTTAAGGCGTTAACGAGAAGTTTGTTGCATGTATGTATGTTTGTAGGTACGAACGTGTGTATATATGTATGTATGTTGTATACATGTACGTGTGTATGAATGTATGTATGCATGCACGCATGTATGGATTGGCATGCGCGGCAGTTAATCATCCTAGGGGACTGATGCCGAACATCACTTTAAATCGCTGGGCGGGAAAGGAGGTTCCGGGGGTCATCCCCCGGGTATGTTTTGATTTCAAGATGCAAAATTGGGACTGTTTATGTAGTATTTATACTGTATATAAACTTTGACTATACAGCTGGCAGGAATTGTATCATTTTTATTAACTTATTTTTATTTTTTGGGGGGGGGGGGTGGGTGCAATCATTCCTTCAATAATTTTTGGGCGGACTTGTTTCCCCTTCCACACCACCAGACACACCCATGACTCTGTACCTCGGAGGCATAAGAAACTATGACCACTTTTTCTCAAAATTCACTTTTTACCGTAAACATTACCACAGTTTTAAGTAGGCTTACTTTCTAGTGTCATACAACACAAAGACCGTGTTGTGTCAAAAATCAGTAATGAATCACATCTTTCAAACTGCTCATCTGAAGCAAAATGATTTTTGTGACATAGTGTCTTATGCCCAGAGGTACAGATATGTATGTGGGTCGGCGAAGAAGACAGATGAATAAGCAGTGTCGGTGGTGATGACAGAGCAAACAGCCTCGTCATCTCAGCTGGACTACTCAATGGCTCGACCGAGAAAGTGACAAGCCGCGAGGGGTGTCGGCCGAGGGCCCTGCCGACGGCACATTTAGGCCGGCCAGGGGTGCACAGACTCTTTACCAGTGTCCAGACGAGCAAGGTCTCGCCAATAAATTGGTAGCGTCTGACGCTCAGTCTTATTTATTAGCATAACTCTCTATTAACTTACGTCGTTTTGTCTGATTAAGGGGTATGGAAATGTACAATGTAGAGCGGACGGCTGGAATACTTAATCGTCAATAAAATCTGAACTCATCAAAATTCCAAGAGATTATCTTACCGAGTAGATATTTTATCAGTGGACGTTTATTTATGTAGCACTATGTGGTAGTATGCTTAACTTTCGAGTAAAAAATTAAAAAAAGTTTTTTTTTCTTTTTTTAGAGAGAGAGAGAAATGAGGACTTTAAACCACAAAATCTGCAAAAATGGATAACTGTAATTTTAATATTTTTAATATGATAATATTTTGGTATCTGTAATAACCGAATTTCAAAAATACTCGCGTTTTGAATTGAAAATAAATTTACTATACAAACATTTTTGCGCGAGAGATGTTGAAATTATTTTCTATTTTCTCCAAATAAAAAAAAAAATGAACGTTTTATAAAAATGATTCAAAACCAAACTTCTTGCCGAATTGATTGAGTCTCGACTGAGTTTTCGGAAGTTTGATTGGCTGGATTTTGCGACATGCTTTTAAAGAAATTGCATGACATGAATTTTTTTACAGGTTAAAGATCTCAATAACACAATAACATCACATACAGAATTTTAATTTAACAGCAAACTGTTTGGATATTTGCTTTTAAATTAAATTTTCTATGGCTCGTACCTCCCTTGATATTTCCGTGTGTCTTTTTTTTTTTTTTTTTAACCCGCAACGCAAAAATAGTGGTGTTATAAGTTTGACGTGTCTGTGTATGTGTATTTGTGTATCTGTCTATGGCATCGTAGCTCCTAAACGAATGAACAGATTTTGAATTAGTTTTTTTTTTGTTTGAAAGGTGACTTGATCGAGAGTGATCTTAACTACGATTTAAGGATATCTGTTCAGCCGTTTAAAGATCATCAGCTTTTATTATTTTTTTTTTTTCAGTGAATGTGAGAAATTCTACTGGTCTGATCAATTTGAAATTTAGTATCCTGTGAGTAGGTTTTTTTTTTAATTTTTAATTTAAGTCTTAACTTGTTAATCTAAAATGCAAAAAAAAAAAAATGCGTAATCAGGCATCAAGTTGTTTGCAACCGAACATAATTACCAATGTCAATAATATTAAGAACGATTGGAAAATAAATACATAAAAAAAGTAAGAACCAATTTTTAAGAGGAAAACCTGAACTATATAAAAACTATTGTTGCTTTAGTAACTTGGAAATGAAAACGCAAATGCTTTGTCGTGTGCAGGGAGTTACCTCGAACGCGAACCCCAAGAATACTGTGATGACCGCCTTCCGAGCATTGTGCGTGGCAGGAATATCGCGCAGAGCACGATCGTAGACTTAGAAGACGACGTGTCCGAACTGTGAGGAAAAGTAGGAAGCGAGGGAAGTAAATATTAGTTTGTACTTGGCGAGTAAACAGTGTGATCGGACAAGGCCTAACGAGTGACGTCGCCGGCTTTCCCTTTCACTCGGCCGGCGGGCCCATACGTGACCCGACTACAGCGCATTGGCTATACGGAACTGAAGACGTCCAAGGTCATACTGGAATACATGCACTATTGTAGGACAACAAATTTTAATAGCCGCTTGTTTGTATGAAACAGGGATTTATACTGCCTGATGTAATATCGTTGCAACCGGCTATTTGTCATGATGATGCCTGCAACAGAATTCTGCAGCAGTTTGTTTCAATGTCTTATGTGCACACATGCAGCCCTGCTCCATTGTCAGTGATTGGCTGTTTTTAACTCTCAGTGTCTAGGGTTCTACCCGCAAATCACAGACGTGTGGTGTCGCAGTAACCTTGTTCCTGTTGTCACAGTCAAATGAGACACGTCTGTGCAATAATAATACATTCTGCCAGTAACCATGAAGCGAAGATTCATATGTGCACATAATGTATTGAAACAAACTGTTGCAGAATTCTTTTCGCGCATGGAATAACTCCGAATGGATTGATGTGGAATAGTCTATCATTAGGGACAGGAGGTTTCCTTGAAAAGAGTTTTGCCCCACTTTGTTTCAGTGACTTATGTGCACATCTGCACCTATGCTTCGTGGTCAGTGAATGAATGTTTTAACTCCCAGAGTCTTTGGGTTCTATACGCAAATCACAAGCGTGTGGTGCGCAGTTAACCTTGCTCTGATTGGTAGAGTCAAATGAAAGACGACTCTGCACAAATACGCACATCCAATAACCATAAAGTAGCGCTGCAGATGTGCACATAAGACAGTGAAACAATCTGGCACAAAAATCTTTTCGAAAACTTCCTGTTCCTAGCTATCATCTATTAAAAACGAGTCAATGACCTGTCCAGTCAGTAGGGTCATTCCTCACAGGGTGCAACTGACAACTTTGGTTGTGTTCAGTATTTAACATGCGTCGTACTGTGAGGAAACACTGTAAAACTAGTAGCACATGAATGACTTGCGCCACTGTAAGAACTCACACAGTCTAAAACTGTTACAAAGCAGTAATGACATACATTGTCCCATCAAACATATTCGAACACCCATGCGAAACTGCCTTTTATATTTTCCTCATCAGCGGTCATAAATTTTGAGAGAACGGGTGGGTCTTATGACAGCTGGTGTAGAAACTTCCGTGAAAGGTTTAACAGAAGGCTGGCCAATTCTGTGGAATATCTATCTCTACGGAGAGTTTGCTACATGGTAGAAATTTTAACCTATCAGAACTGTGTTCATACACGTCTATTGTGGATATTGGGTACTGATGTTAACTTTTATTTGAAAATCTGTCTAAATAATTGTAAAAGCAATAAAATCATTATAAAAAATTACGACAACAATTCATTCAGAAAAAAAAAACGTTTTCTTTATACATTCCTAGTCTAAAATTTACTGTGTCTTCTGTTAATTATTTTCTTACGATAATTACGTTTCAAATATTTCAAAGCTTCAAAATCTTCAATAAAAGTCTTTGAAGTCGCACATTCATTCCCTTATTACTATTTTCCACAATGGCAGGCGTTGGGATAAAACCCTGACTCGAATTCGAGCACCCGGGTGCGACTTCCGATTTCGGTTTCCGTAATTTTCGGAAGTCACTCTAGGCGAATAGTGTACTGGAATGATTCCTACCCACTGGGCATGGGTGGCCAAATTCCCGTCTCGTTTCCTGTCTGCCCGAGTTACTATTAGTTTCTCACGACCTCGCTGTCGACAAAGCGTTAAACTCTACTTTGTTGACTATTTATTCACAAACATACCGCGCATTATGGCACGGAACAATGTCGTGGAGGAACACACATTATCTCCGAAGACCAGTCATACGATGCACAATTATGTGTGGGGATTTCGCAAAATAATGCATCCGTCGTTCGCTAAAATTATTTTGCTTTTTTTCAAAACAAAATTGGTAAAACTTTGGGAGCAAAAATCTGAAAAACTATAAGGTTAATTGCTACCAATAAGATTCGGTACAGATTATGATATATTTTTGACACAACAATGCAGGGATTCTTCGGTATGAAAATTGTCTTCCTTTAAATTTTTTTCCTAAATCAATGTAAAACCAACGGGAGTGGCCTTAAGGGGAGTATTAGATAATTACTTAAAATTTTTAAGTTTACCGGCCAATACATTTATTCATGTATTATCAAAATTTTCTCTTCAACAAGGCATAGGATATATTCATGATCAACTGCTTGACCTAAATAATAATGGAATCTTTCTTTAATATTTCGTGAAGAATTATTGCAAGTGAATTTTAGGTTAATTTTCAATAATGATTACAAGTCCAATATAAGATGAACATGTAACAGTAATGTAATCTCCAAAATTCAACACATTTATCTTCTATGCCTTAACATTGCCAAATTTACCAAAATATTTTTAAACGGACATTATTTCAGAAAATCGATTATTAAAATGTGGTATCTAACACTCCCTCTAAACGAGGCACGACTTGAAATATTCAGCATGCATGAATCGGTTAAATTCCTAGTAGTTGGGTAACCTGTGTAATTTGATTACCAATACAACTTTCACCTTCTTGGAATTCTGCGTGCAATTCACAGACGTATGGTTCCACAGTAACCTGGTTCTGATTAGTTAACACAATGCCAATAACCTCGAAGCAGTGCTGCAGAAATGCACGTAATACGTTGGCACAGGAAGATGCACGTATATTTTCACCAAAATCTGGGGTCAGCGCTGTTTACTTTTACAGTGTTTGTACACTTCTGGAGCGAAACAACGGCATTCACCTGACTCATATGTTCTGCGTGTTCAAAGGCGTGCCTCTGTAAACATTTGATTCCAAGAGTTTTAGCTTACCTTTCGCTAGACTTGGCGTAAATATTTATATATGAAGGGTCATAACATTTTTATTTCTCCTCTACCTTTGTGATATTCGACTAATATCCTTCGAGTGGAAGTAGGTTTATTCCCAGCTGCAGACGATTACAATAATGACATTGGCAACAGTGGTTAAGATATGTGTAATTCAGAAAATGTACGGAACTATATCCTACGCTTTCTTGGGGCCAAATTAATTATAAAATATAATTATATATTGCAGAATGCCACAGAATACTAATTCTGCAAGACGACGGACACTGATACTCCTTAATGACTCGAGCATGGACAAAATGTCTCAACTTTTTCATTTTAT
This sequence comes from Medauroidea extradentata, assembly GCA_003012365.1. Classification (NCBI taxonomy): domain Eukaryota; kingdom Metazoa; phylum Arthropoda; class Insecta; order Phasmatodea; family Phasmatidae; genus Medauroidea; species Medauroidea extradentata. Next base: position 33,485 of record PNEQ01002206.1, on the reverse strand, counting down.
TTTCGTTAGAGTGTATGACAAATGTCTAACTGCTAAATTCAATAACTAAAAAAAAAAAAAAAAAAAAAAAAAAAAATCATACTAACAGTTTTGCCAACGTTATGAGCAAAAATTTTTACCGGGTGACATGTTCGGGGCACAATCTCTGACGCTGTAATTTCCCGTGCATTTTATTCTGGCGCAAGAAATCACGACAAAATAATATGTCGCTATGACAAAATATCTGTTTTATTATTTGACAAAAACTGTTATCTTGAATTGCCTCAGTTATAAAATGTCATGAAATATATTTCACAACACTTACTGTTTTGTAAACGCTCATGGAGACGGGATTCAACTCGATTTGAGTCTCAAGGTCGTTACGACAAAAATGGGATCGTATCGTATTGAGTAGGGCGTAAAATGTCATGGAAACGCGGATCGTACTGAAAACTAATCGAAAGTAAACAAACACACATTCGGCAATTGTTTCGGCCTTCAGATTTTCTGTTGACAGGTGCAAATGAAATATACTGAATAAAAATTATCATACGATTATGAATAACAATCATGTTCTTATAAAACGACACGGAAACGTGACTAGTACTACATATTAGGTTTCTGGGACGAAATTATATTGCAGCAATGGCGTATGTCCACAATAGTTCAGTACATTATTTTGTCCCATTGCAAGAAACATTTAATGGCATTAATAGTTATTGAACTTAGTAGGTTTTTTTGAAGCCAGAAAACAAATACTCGTAAAAATAATAATCCTACAAATTGTTTAAAACGGATTAATTGATAGGCGTTTGGTGAACCGGACGTGATGCCGAATTTTCGGACCTTCGTTTCCGAGTGTGATAAATTACGTTAAAGGAACGTTTCACTCCGGCCATGGGGCCTCGGCGTCCGAGCGGTTAGACAACTCGCCTCCCACAAAGGCGATCCGGACTCGATCCCCGGTGAGGTTCGGTTCCAGAGCCAGATTTATCACTAAGCCCACTAGGCTCGGGCCTAAGGCACAACATTCACAGGAGCGCACTTTTAACAAGGAGAAAATGCGAGGAATTTTCCATCGCTGTTTTTAAAGGTGCCAATATGGGGACCAGTAAAATGTTTTAAGAGTGCGTGGTAGATAAATTAACGCTGAAAACATAAATTGATTTCTACGCTTTTTCCGAAGCCAATATGGATAAAATACTCAATGACGATTCTAGATAATGGTATTTGCCAACTTTATGAGTAAATATTTTTCCAGAATTACTAATTCGTTACGCGTGATTTCTTGCGCCGCAGTCAAATGCACGAGGTTCCGGCGTCAGAGATTGTGCCTCAGAAGTTCGTAACACTGGAAACAATTTAGTTTAAAACGTTGGGTAAAACTATTGTCTAGGATTGCTATTGTTTAATTTTCGCAAATTGGCTTCAAGAAACCTATAGTTATAGATTAATGCTTTTAGCGTTGAATTATGTACCACGCCCTCTTAATGGCTTCAGATTCCAAGTTGTTGACTAATCATCTCTCATTAGTATTAATCTATGGTTAATAGTTATTCTCAAATAATTGCATTAGAGTTATGTTTAGAATTTTAAAATGAAATATAAAAATTTAATGTATGATTTATAAGCCAATCTAGAGTTGGAGTCGGAATCACTACATTCTAGCCGACTCCAACTCAATGACTCCTATTCCACAACCCTGGTGTCCAGACGTGTTCTATGACCGTGATTTTTCCAGTCAACATCGGGCGTCTTCGGCGTCAATAAGGGTCTTGGCGTTTAAGGTGAATTGATCCCTGTCAGATCGGTTTTACGGTTTTTCATATAAATCAGGGAAAATACACATTGTTTTACTTTTTTCACGCTGACAAGGCATAGTTTATTGTTTCATTCTTTATTTGGAATCCATATGGCATTGTTTATGTTAATATTGTGGCCTGTGTAGTCTCTCCCGCAAACAAAGAAATTTTTCTTTTTCAGCTGTTTCCCGTTGCAAAATAATGAATATATTATGGTTCCAGCAATTACAGAAAATCGATTAAGTTTGTGTCTATATCTTGTCGTGACAAGTATTTCGATACATCGACTGGAACAAAAGTTATCGAGAAGAAACAGATAAATCCAAGGTGGTAGGGATCAATACCCCTTAACGTTGGGTTATAACTCTCATAGCTTCCCGCCTGTGCAGTATGCTTGTTAGCGACGCCCCTCCCTCGCAAGTAGGACGAGGCTGCGAGCGAGGGGAAAGTGACGCGACGCATGCGCGAGTGACGACGCAACGCTTGACGCCCTCCCGCGGGTCAGCGGGTTGTCGGCGGTTAGGCGCGGGCCTCCCGCGGGCAGAACCGGTTCCAACCGGTCTCGCAGGTCCTGCCAGCTGCCCGCTTGGTATTTGGGGCGTGAGGCGCTGATAAACCGATCGGGCCGCGCGCGCATCCTTTCAGGGGCCCCACCTCCGCATCATCGGCGTCGGATGCACTTTAGCCACGAGTCCCTAAACGTTTTTTTAGTAAGTTTTATTTTTTAAATCTTGAAGGTACGCAGATATCGCTAATCTGTTACATGTAAACGTTGGAAATTGTTCATACTATGTAGCCTAATTTTTTCCAAAACATAAATAAGTTTTTTATAATTTTGGATAATAAATGGTTTTTAAGAAAATTTAATTAAGTCGGTAATTAAATAAAATTATAGAAATTAATGTTTCGAAAAAAATAAGTCTACATATTACAAATTATTTCCAACGTGTTTATGTAACGGTTTTGCGTTATCTGCTCGCTTTCAGGATTTAAAAAATTAAACTCAAAGAATCAACATTAATAGGAATCCATTGCCTGCACCGTTATGTTTTGTTTAAGTCCACACGTTTGTATTTACTATGATATTGTAAACATTATTTTTTTTAAACCCTAAAAGGAAGTCGACATTGCAAAACAGTCACATAGATGTGTAGGAAACGGTATTACGAGAAACACTAATTCTTTTTTGTCACAGAAACATAGCCTATAACTTTTAATAATTATCGACTTTGAGAAAATTTATTGTACTGGGTTATTAGCCAAAATTTTACAATTATAACATTACTTAACACATACATATGAAAGTTTTACGATACCTACTCCCTTTTAGAATTAAAAAAATGTTCGAGAAAACAGCATAGCCTTAAAATAACTTTCTTTGCGAGTGTTCGGGTCATTTAAAATATTTTTAAGGTGGTTCACTAAATAGTCTGCGTTTGTTTTTGTGTGTGTGTGTGTGTGTGAGTGTTATTAGGGGGGGGGGGAGAAAACCACTCAACCCTGTTGTGTAGTATTACTCTATTGTTCTTTTACCTTTGAAATAGTAAGCGATGTCTCGACTGACTTGCGAGAACCATGAATCAGTGGTTTAAAGTCCGTTGCATGATTCTAAGTTTTGTGTTTTTCGAATCCGGTTGGTAATATTCCACATACGACAATCTGAATGAAAATTTAAAGCCATTGTTTCTAATAAGCGTGCTGAATTTTTAACGATATAACCCCTATAATTTGAGGTGTGACTTTTTTCTTTGTTATACAATGTGATATCCGATAAGTAGTTTAGTCAAAAAGAATAACAGCAACTACCTGCAACAAATTTCAAGCATAGATAAAATATAACTTTAGGAAAATATAGTGACATATACTGTCAACAGAATAAATTTGTAGAGAAATCCGTCACAAATGCCTGCTATATATTTGCTTAGTTAAGAATAAAGAAAAAAATTATTTCACACAATTTCGCCCAGTTAAAAGGTAGCTACTTTTACAAAATCACTTGACGACTTTGAATGTAGGTATCTTAAGACAACGCATGCTAGTGTTTTTCCGTATTCACAAGGTATTGAAAAATACGAAATATCACGTTTGAATCCTTTCCAGACTCTTAGGGATCGAGTCACTAAATGTAATTGACTTAGCGATAGACTAAATCTCAAGTAGAAATCGTACTGAAGTTTACATATTTCGATGTCCAGCGGTTTTAGCTTTGCATTGTGTCGTGTAGGAAATATAAATTTGCCATCTCGTGGGAATACCTACAGTTTACATTTTTAAGCAGAAGTGGTTCATTACGGTTGAAATTGTTTACAATATATAATTACTTGTACGCCTGACGCATGCAAAACATACATGATTACTTGTATGCCTGTCGCTTACAAAACATACATGAAACTACTATGTTTTGTCACTATAAGTGGCTTATAACTTAGAAAGTGGCTACTGCACAGTTAACAAGAGTTTATCCATTTATCATTTGCCCTTTTTAAATTTCAACCACGCTCTTGTGATAAAATCACGACTCCGTTAGACTCTATTATTATGTGGCAGCGTGGCCGCTGTTGGCGCAGTTGCTAGAGCACTCGCCTTCCCGCAAGGTGATCCGGGTTCGATTCCCGGCATCGTGCCGGACGATGCCGCTGGTCGGCAAGTCTTCTCGGGGATATCCCGTCTCCCTCGCTCCCTCATTCCGTCGCTGCTCTATTCACACATCACGTCACCCCTTACCGGCGCTAATGACCTAGATGTGAAGTACTGACCAAAATCTGTTGACTTCACATTATGTGGCAGCTTGTAGCTATCAGCCTTTTCTCGTGCTAGGAAGGTACTGGCTGATATGTCTGGTTCCGTCACGTAATTTCTGTTGATTACTTAGTCTGTTCTGCACCAAAACAAGTATAGTAGTAATTCACCATCATATTCCTAGACAGCAAGCACATATGCTTATTTGTGTTTGCAAATAAGAAAGTAAGGTAGGTATTAGCAACTAAAAATACAAAATAAAAACCGTTTAGCTTAAATTTTGCAATACACTGTGTGGGGAACTACTTTCCAGACTAGTCATAATTTGAAGCGGCCAGTCAGCCAATGGTCATAGCCTAGTTAGCTACTGACAATGTTTATCTCTGCTGCCGTTTTGTAATAATAACGTATAGTTTATAAACGGAACTAATATATTAAAAAAAATTTCCTGACATAAATTGGTTAAGATATATCTTCAGAGTGTAGTTAATTGAAATTCTTGCTGCTAGAATTAACAATAGTTAACTTTTTCATTACGGTGTTTGTAAAAAAACAGTTTCGCTAAAATAAAAATTTCATTAAAAATCGTTAGGTGAACATCAATCGCTTAAAAAATAATACTTATGCCTAAACGTAATAAATTTTTTTTTCACGGAAAGCATTCTACAAAAATATTATTACCACAGCATGAAATTAAGCCAACCTTTCTTAACAGTGGCAAGTTTTTTTTTAAAACTATACATTAGTAAATTATAACCAATTTCAGCAACAATAATATGATATTCAGAAATAATAATTAAGAATTAATTTTAAAATACCGAATTACAACCGTAAAAAATAAAATGTAAACATTTTTGAACTTAAACAAAATATCTCTCTTCAAACTAAAAATAACACATAACTTTATGCTTTTGGAAATTAATAAATCCGGATAGCGTATCTAATTTTCACCTAAGCAAATGCTGTCGGTAGTAAACTGTTTTTGAGTTATTGGTTAGTTAGAACTTTTATTGACATGTTATTTCACTTGGCTTGGTTGGTAGAGTAGCAAATGTTATCTTTAGCTATTGTCCTTGTTACCCGAAACCGCGGTCGTAGAATAACAGGTCTGGACACTCGCCTATCTAACAATGTATTTTGCTTGACCCCCTTGTTGTTTGGCTGTAGTTCGTCAAGTTACCGAGAATATTGTTATTTATTGGCGCTTCAGTTAGGGCGGTCGGACTCAAACTCCCCTCGTTTTTTTCCATTGTTAAATTTATAATGTAAATACAGATTGCTGGAGCCTTTTCTTAAATTTGTGAGCGAAGAAAGTATTTCATAAATTGATAAAAAATTCGTTTCGATAAATTGTTTATCTTAGCGAAAATGAAGTGGGCGGAGTTTAGTCCGACCGCCCTAACTGAAGCGCCAATAAAACACAATATTCTCGGTAACTTGGTGAACTACAGCCAAACAACAAGGGGATCAAATATCCAGGCGATTGTTCTTCTACGGCCGTGCCGGAAACGAAGACTTACTCCTTTGCATTCGTCGGCCACTTCCGACTACGCAGATAAAACTTCACAGCTGTGATAGCTGCCCGGGTCGCAGATGTTTCTCCGGGCAGGTAATGTGATCAAGTTCAGTTATGAGGCGTCAATAAATCCTGGCAGTGACAGACGTCTGAAACAGCTCTCGAGCGTGCAGTCGAAAGCCGATCAGGTCCAAACATGGCGGGCGGTGTGGCGGTGCGCTTCCTCGAAGCCACACAGCACGTGTGTCACTGTCACTTTCACCCGTGTGGCACCTCCCGGCAGTCGTATACGTACTGTGTCTGTCGATCCTCCTCACCTCCTGTTATGACCTGTCTGTTCAATGACGGGTATTCTATGGGTACCTACTTCCATTTCATCCACCCTTCGTATACCGTCACCTAGACATTGTAAGCTTAGTTTCAATTTAAAAGGGAGAGATAGCCGCCATCTTAAATTTTTGTATTTTGTGTCGTAACTTTCCTTTAGGGTAAATTTAAGAAACTTTAACCTAACACCCTAATGGAATACACATTCATAGAATTTTAGATATCACAAATATTTCTTTGCCGTTACTGTTGTTGCAGATCTAATTGCGAGAAGGAAATTCTTATTGCTTTCTTAACTGAAATTAGATAATTATGTAACAACAGTAACGATAAAATAAGATTTATATCTGAAAATTATATCAATATTTATTCTGTTTAGCAGTTAGATTAAATTTCCATAAATTTAGGCATACCCAAAAGAAAAGTTATGACACAAAATACGAAAATTCAAGATAACGACGATCTCTCACTCCTAAACTTGACCATTTTCATGTACGTGTACCGTTGCGAGCAAATATTGCTGAGTTGCAGAAAAAAACGGCAAAAAAAAAAAACAAAGTAAAACAGTACGCCAGCATTTTCTGCTGTCAACAAACATATAAAACACATACAGTTCCGAAAAGGAATATAGTCATGCCCAGAAATACGACAAATAACTCGAAAGCAGAAAGAAACAATCACAAAATAAAAATAAAAAAAATTGTAGTTTTCATAACCAGAAAGATGTCACAAAATCAAAAGCAGAACAATAAAACTAGGTGTCTGAAAAATTGATAAAAACGGACGAGGAAAATACAGAGACTCGAATGTTTATGAACACACAGGACACAACGAGTAATACACTGTCGAAAGTTACAGGCTTCCTTCGAGACAACAAAGTTTTGGTAACTGGTATGTATATATAACTCATGGTACTGTTTTAATTTGCATAATCATTTCGTATTTGTACCGTGTTAATGAATATTGAAACAAATGCGAAGAGGAACATAACTGAGGAAATACCAACAGCAAATGTTAACGAAAGCAGAAACATGGGGGAAGTTACTATTACAGCGTAAGCGACTCCAACAAAAACACTTTCCCTAGATTTCTCGTTTCGCTGTGAAATCGAAGAAAACGTGGAACGAAAACATCTGGCTTGAAAATATGTCAGTTGTATTTAGACGAGTTAATTCTGAGACCGTGGAAATGAATTGGTGTACGGTTTCGGCATGAGTTTTGGTTATGGTTGTTTCAGCTGCAGCATGATATTTGGTCGAAAATATTTTTCTTTCGTAACGTTACTAAACCACCAGTAAAAGTTGGACGACTATGTTATTAAAAATAATTAATCCTCACCAACGAAAATACAAACACAAATTATTACTACAGCATTAATTACCACGGTAACGTGTGAAACCAGAAGTCAGAAATTTAAATAATTTAGTTATGTGACGTTCAGAGGTACTGATGCATATGAACGGGCGAGAGAAGAACCCGACGGACTTCAGCCAATCGGTTTCTGACTGTTGTATTATATTACATTTTGCCCCACATCTTTACCTATGGCGTGAGAGAAACGTTACAAGAATTATTTACGTGTAAAACAAGTCTTGTGTCCTAGAAATTTAACCGTTATCACGAGTGTTTAAACGAAAAGTAATAGCTTATCTTCAGTAATAAACGTTATTAATAAAAAAAACTAGTTGAAAGGTTCAAAATAACCAACTCACCGACGTCAACACGGTTTTCGAAGCCAATATACAGATAAAAAAAAGTATTGGAAAAATATATGTTGCCACCATAGTGAGTAAATATTTCCCCGACGAAATACGTTTACGATGAAAAATAGACGAAATAGAAATTTTCTAGTTTCATTCCAGTGTCTCTCAAAGTTGGCAAAAACCGTTATCGACTATTGTTTCTGTTTAATTTTTCTGTACTTATTTTCGAAATCTCATAGGTTCAATTTCACCTTATCAGCGTTAATGTTCTTAGCACGTGCACTTGAAGGGTTTCGTAAGTGTTTGGTTGACCGTTACGCGGGTAAACATTGCGGTGTGAGGGTACGACTGAGACTTTCACTCTCTGGGACATTGTCACGTGACTGCACCGAGTCGTGTATCTCACGCCTTTCCGAGAGAACATAGCAATTGTCGTATGATAACAGAGTTGGTTGCAACACAATGCTAAAAACTGAGATCTTAATTTCAGTCGGTTTTGCCTAAGTTAGCTGAAATGGGTACTGCCAATCTTATAGAACTACTTAATTAAGGTGCCTTCCTATCTGCGCTTGAAATGCGTTGTGACAAGTTGTAATTATTCATTTCTTTCCCACGAAACTACTTAACGCACATTACATTTATATATCTATGAAAATAGCGCATACTTTTCAAACTACATCTCTATAAGTCAGAATATAGTACGATAGATTGTTGAAACATGATTTTGGGCTCCTCAGAATTACTTACAACGACTTTTTTACTGACTGCCGTAACAATATCTACAGGGAGTACCCGAGGGCAGGGTATCGCATCTCTGAGGACTGGGCGCTAGTATAGGTCGTTCGGAATAAAGTGAGCACTAAAAATTTAACCTTTGAAAAATATCACTAACCGTTACTGCGTATAATTCAACATTAACTAGAGTTGCCTTACTACTTGTATGTTTGGCAGCGAAATTACACAATATAGTTCCGTGTACTTACCAATTTATATACAATAATACAGAAAAATATCAACGGAAATTGACATAATTGTATTTTATATAACTAATACTTTCTTTTTATCAAACTGTATCGATTCATACTGACTGCACAATTTATCTTAGACGCACAACCATCAAGTGACGTGTCCAGAGAGGTTAGACATTTCCCTTCGTTAGCCGTTACGCGCATAAAGATACGAATTGGCTGGAAATAGAACTTTAGCAGGGCTTTTTTGAGTACTCACTTTATCCCGAACAGCCTATAGACATATATCTGCCCAGACGGATTACATGAACGAAGGCCCTACATGGAGAAGCACCGGAATGCTGATTGGGGAACAGGAATATCACGATTAAACCTGCCGGTCAGCGACAACGTCCACCACATGTCGATCCCGGATTGTCAGGATGTGAGACGACCCCTACAGCACCGTAGTCCCACGTGCGAATCCAATAACAGGAACAAGGCGAAATGTTTCTAGTGTTGGTGAAATGAACCATATCCTGTGCACACGGTTGCTGAAAACTGAAACTGAACGGTATGTTAGAACTGGAGGCCAGTTAAAGGGTGTCAGCGATGAAAACGGAAAATGTTCGGAAAATTTGTCGCAGCATAGCGACCTTCAGGGCCTATGTCGCTGGATGTTATAGGTATAAGACCATGAACATTCCGCGAAAAGAATTTAGGCCCATGATTATAAACGTCTTTCGAAGTACACCCAATCTCCCTCCACCCTAATCTGGTGTTTTGCATATTATAGACATCTTTCAGAAAGCGGCGGATAGCCGGCAAACAACCATTCGCCACCAAGTTTCCACTTTTTGTGAAATTGCAGGTGAATGACGGCCAGACCTCATTCGGCGAATCACCAGCTGTTCTGTAGAGACCAGTTATGAAAAATGGCGAGGAATTTTAACGAATTCATGCGGCACATGGTTGAAGTTGTCAACTATTATGAATAAATATATGACCAAAGACATGCGCGACTACCCAAAATATATATTAGGGACATGGAAGATCCCTTTTCAACTGCAGTTCATCTCTGCGCGATACATCGCCAGCGTTACATTTTGCAGTGATTTTCTTCCACATTTCCTTTTGTTGTAGTTGGACACGGAGTCAGTTTTCTTATTTGTAGTTATGTTTTTGTATTTTTTATCAGGTCCAAAAAATTGCCTTTTCTTTAGGAGTGTATCGCACTGTCGAATTTTTACCTTCCATAGTCAAACTTTTCCGCGGCTTCCTTCAATCACTTCGAATATCTCACGTGTGTCCCACTACAAAGACAACAAAATTGTTTACAGACAAGGAAAACAAAATCGAAACGATTTTATTTTTAACGTTAGGTGTGTTCATAACAGTGGTCTTTGAGCACTTGAGTCTATGTTCGCTGCTAAAAATGAGGCTGTGTTGCCAAATTTTATGAAGGAGAACCATCCAACTCTGTTTCAGCCAGTGATCTCCTGGCGATCCATCGGCAGACAACTATAGTGTAGGGAGAGTGGAAGACCGCCAGAGAACTGCTTCGCGAATAAAGGCCAGGGGCTTGCCAGCAAGCCTTCGGAGGACGTTTACAATCACGGGCCTTAGTCCCGGTCTGTTTGTCAGTGCCTTACGTTCACACCTGCAGTTCTCAAGGTCAGTTGAGTGGTGGGTAGAGACCTGAAAAATTCGCGTTTTCTTTCAGGTACAAGCTAATATTCCAGCAACTATGAGTTCGTGCTATTTCCACAGTTGGCCCTTGACTTATTTGACACCTCCTTGAACACGCGGAGCCAATATTAACAACGTAACTGATTGCAGGCCCATTTCACAGTGTCAGCGAGCAGCTAATGAACAGATGCTGTCTGCTTGAATACACACATATTCTTGGAGGCTAGCCTACAGGTCAGTGAACTCACGAATTTTTCAGGTCTCTAGTTATAGGCTGTTACGGATAAACTGAGCACTGCCTACAATTTTCCGACAGTCGTTATGCCTCTAGCTTTACTATTTCAAATACGAAAACTTCCATGTAACTAAGAATTAGTGTAAACATATCAAAACTCTCAAAACATTACTTCTTTGGCCCAAATATATACACTTTTTTAATCATTAAGGCTTCTGCCTACCTCGGAGCGCGGCGGGAGCAAGGATAGGATTTTACATGTTAAACTAAATTCCGTGTAGCTCTGTCACCCTTCGAGATATCGCTTTCGGATGAAAACCATTTTCTGCATTGATAAGAGGAGAATACTGCTACGTAAACGAAAATGTGAAAATAATTTTGAGTACGGGGTTTCGAGTGTTTAATCGGCATAAAAACACTTATTTGCTCATAGTTTTCAGGGTATTGACATAACTTGCTAAAAGATTCCGTAGCAGTGTGGGCCGTATCGTACTAAACAAAAAAAGTCAGTGGTGGCATATATGTTGGTTTGAAAGTGACCGAGATATTTAGGAATATAATTTAACCGGTAACGCCCTACCCTTGCTGCCGCCGGAGCCCTGAGATAGGCAGAATCCTTAATTATAAGGGTTGGGGAGACCTCACTTTAAAATGAAACATCTATACCTTGAATCTCGTAGTATTTAATCCAAATATCAGGTAAACAGCAGATGTGCTCTGTTTTATTTTGAAAGTTTAAAATGTCATTTAAGGCATACAAGGAACAAACTATGAAAACCAGACATGTCCACCTTACTTACCCAATTTTACGGGAAAGCTGAAGCACTCATATGTTGGGATATTAACGAAAATGAGATACGGCAGGTTTATTATTCTACATAATTTTACCTGTCATGTTACGGTTATCAATACGGCATTCGAAAACGTTGTATTTAATTCTTAATTAAAAGACAGAAACAACCGTCATGTGTAGTTGAACATTATGGTCACTGTACGGCTTTAAGGATAGTTAACTTGTCAGATGTAGGATTTAGTAACCCTTGCCTTTCGATAAATATCGGCCGTTGTGACCTTGTTTTCAATGCAATATTACAGTAGGGTGAGCATGCTTGGTTTTGCATGAAAACACAAATTCTCACATGATTTTTAAATGTGACATGTAATTATATGATTAAATAATAGACACTTGAAAGACTGCCACTTGCGTAAAAAAAACTCGGGCAATCATTTGCTTACGTGTTATATCAAGTTCCTGTCGTATAGCTCCTTGTGAAAATGAATTTCACCTTTAGTATCAGGGAACTCTCTTTGGCATAGAAGAACATGATGCCTTACGTTCTTGAGCAAATACTACGTTAACGTGGGAATTAATTGAATGCAGCGTGTTGTCATTGATGTTCGCTGTAGTTAGATTACACGTTTTTTAAAAGAGTGATGCATCATACGTTTACCGTGTAACTAAGTTACAATCAATACTCGAATAACTTCGGCATGCTAGTACAAAACATTGCAATTATTAGTACTGTACTTCGCAGCAGTTGATGATGTTACGTTGCCTAGTTCAGAATTTTGTAGCATACAGTTATTTTGCGCTTATTTAATTCCACGCTGATTCTTGACCAAGGTCCTAGCGAGTTGATGTAGAATTATCGTGTTAATTAGGGCAGCGTAGTGATTACATTTCGGTTGGAAATAGTGGAAATTTTTCTGTGAACCAAATCGTGTCACCACCTGAATACTTCTATCTACATGCAGGCAAACTCTTTATCCTAGTCCCACACATACCCAGTAATAATCTACAATTATTTGTCCTTCAGCGCCGAGTGATGAGTATATGTTTTGTAAGAAAACCCGCATGCTGCAGACGGACGACCTTGACCAGGATACAATAAACGTTGTAACCTTGACCTGCGGTAGATATGTCGGGTTGGTGAAAGCACGTCCTACGTAGTACGGCTGCAGCAGGCACGGCAAATGTCAGCACGTGTTATTTTGTCTGATATGTATACGGGCTATTCGTGACTGCGTACAACAGCCCACTACTAGCGTAGCTACAGAAGTGTTAACACGTCACTGGGTTGTACACACTTTTTCGTTCGGTATGGTACGGAAATAATGAATGAACGGCGCCTCTTGTGCTTAATTTTATACTCCATTTCATATACGTTTGGGTAAATTTGAAGGCAACTTATGGGCAGCAATTTGTAACATTTTGTGATTTGTGGTACTGAGCACAAGACAAACTTTGCAGCACAAATGCTGATTTGCATATCTCCGGTTCATTTCAGAGCTAAAAATGTCTTGCATTGTGTAACAAATCACAACATTTTTACAAATCATTGCTTATAAATAGCTGTCAAATATTACCAAACTTATACGAAACAGAGTATACAAATGTTTTAACATGTTATCACTCAGTCATGCATCACGTAGGATTCTAAACCATCGTCCATAATTAACTTCAACTACACACAATTTATGCCTAGATGGTCGAGATCACGTACAAGCAATGAAAGACTAGAAGCGGCTGTCTTAAGGGCGTTCAAGTGGTAATAATGCATAACTTTATATTTGTATGACATAGTGTTAGTTTTTTAGACATTACTTGTGACTACATTTTCCAATTGTGAAAAATTTTTAGCTCTTATCTTATAGTCTTCCAATAGAGGCATGTCAACGACAATATTTGCATGTTACGGGGACATTACAAATAACAATAACCTACAGACTCGAATGAAATAAATTACACATAAGTGAGATATTATGGGCCACATGATAAACAATTTAAAACACACGAGGTTAACTGAAGGCTTTTAAAGAAATTCTGAAAATGACGGCAATTTTCTACATTTACTGCAAACCTTAAAAAATACAAAGCGGTTTAAAAGTGTGTTTTTATATATTTTAGCATATGGCCCATAATATATAATTTAAGGGTTAGCAATTTCATTTGAGTTAGTCATTTGATTTTTGTTATTTGTTATGTTCCCATAACATGCAGATTTTTACTTAAGACCTCGTTCTTAATTACTGGTCTGTAAAACTCTCTCATCCCACCCTTATATTTGATCCCATTGTTACCGGATAGTTCTCTCCGGAGACGTCTTCCACGCTGGAGGTATAAAGGTTTTGCTACACTTGTTAAACGTTTTAGGAAGAAAGTCTATTGTTCTTGTATCCATCCAAATACTTGAGATATATTTTCCCCCGTTCTTCAAATTGACATTATGATTAAAATACAATCTTTGCCGCGAACGTAGTGTTACGCCGGGCAAAGAAAACGTGATTGACATCCACAAATTTTTTTTTTTTTTTTTCGGAATAATCTTAGCAACCTGCGGAGAACTTTTTAGGCTGTGCTAACTGCTAAAACACGAACGGTTCGAGATCATCTTCGTACGGTTTGGTACCAAAATTCACTTGTGGAACACATTCGAATACACAATGGGTGACTATATTATGTGCTAGAATTGTCATCCACGAGAATGCCTCTCAATTTAGTGTTTAATGTACATAGGCCTATTCCTCTCTCGCCAAATGGTTCTAGTCCTGTCGCAGAGGTGAACAGCATACATAACTGAGAATACTGAGTAATATTCACTTTAGTTTAGCACTTAGTGGCAGATGGTTATGGAGTACCACTAACTGCCTGACACAGCTCTCATAGGACAGCGAACATGTAGATTACCCGAGGGCAGGGTAGCGTCGGTAGGTATCTGCGCCGAAGGATCGCACGAAATGAGGACCCGACAGAATGCGAAGAGCAAGGAAATCTGGAGTTCCCCGAGAGAACCTTTCGGCCAATAGCAATGTCCGTCAAGTAGCCCACATGCGAAAAGTCGTGGTTCCACCTACCTGGGAATAAAACCCGGATCGCCTTGACAGGAGGTAAGTGCTCTATCCACTGTGCCAAACGCGCCCCTCCCCTCTACGACAGTGTTAGAAGTCTAACAAACGGAATGCACGCTGAGCCAATCTTTACGAAAGCTTTGGAGGGTCTCCCTGGTTAATAAAAGCCGAGGGATGGATATTTGGTATTGCTGAAGAGAAGTGTGTCTGGTCAGCGTTTAAAACGAGGCTTAGATGGCAGGTGAGGGGATAATTGGTGTGCGCAGCGGTTAATCTTTTTTTTTTGGGGGGGGGAGGGGCGGTTGTGGGGTCGGGGAACCTCTTCGGGGTAAGTTTCGTTTTTTAGGTGCAAAATTCAGGCTATTTAAGTAGTTTTCATACATTAACTTTAAATATACCGCTGGTAGAAATATTACAAATTTTATTAGATAGTGTTTTATCATTTTCTTTGGAGGGTCATCCCACACTAAATAATTTTTGAGGGGACGTGCCCCCCTTTCCCCCACGCCAAGCACGTCCATGTGTGGGATATTAGACGAGTATGAAGGAACCACAGACAGCAAGGAGGGGGAAAGCGGGAGTACCCTGAGATAACACGAATATCCAACGGCGACGTCTGTCATGTTTCTTTCATGACGAAATTGGGAGTGCTAACCATCATCGAGAATCGAAGCCAGATCGTTGTGGTTGGAGACAAGTAGTCTGACAACCGCATCACGGCAGTCCCCTTGCATCGCCTATCACATATTCTGGAGATTAGAGTAGGGTTGGTTGCTTCTGAGTTGTTCCTAGCAGCTCAGCAGTTATTTATTCATCCCGAGAGAAACAACACGTCATTCTGTCTACCGGCACGATACCGAGCGAGGTGGGGCAACGGTAACACTTTGGAGTCTCATTCGAGAGGACTCGGTTCTATTCCCAGCTACGGCCATCCATGCTTTAGATTTTCTGTGGTTTCCCCAAATCGCTTCAGGCAAATGCTGGAAATGTTTTTTTATTAAAAAAAGGCCATAGTTAGTTATTTTCCTATTTCCTGTCCTAGCGTAAAATTGCGTGTAAACTGTCTCTAGTGACCTACAAGTCGACGAGACGTAAAATCCAATAGAAAATGAAAATATCTACCGGCATGGTTGCTGTCAGACCCTGCCCTCCTGTGCCTGATACCGAAGGCTTGCCAGGTGTAGCATTACAGATTATACATCGTGTTTGAGGAACATGTGAACAAATTTTGCTAGTGCATTGCTGACGTGAAAAAGAAAATATAGCATAATCACAAATATTAAGACTGTAGAAGCCCTTAAAGGCAAAGTCCGAAAAACATTAATACTTGCGTTATATGAACAAATTGTGGTATGTGAAGTGAGTTAACCTAGGTCTGTGATAAAATAAAATTATAGTGCGTCATACGCATCCCCCATCATGTGAAAAACAGTATTTAGCACACTGTTAAATACAATATGGTTACTGTGACCGAAAAGAGATGTTAATACCACAGTTGTTTATCGATGTGTCGTAATTAGACGATAAGGAACTTGTTGCAACTCTCTAGAACCCACTGTTATCGTGTAAATCGCGCTTAAAAGCCTGGGTGGTAGGCAATACTTCCTGCACCCGGGCGTAAACACAAGTAGTCCTCCGAATACTACTGTATATTTGAACTGAAATTGACCATGTGTATCACATCTCAAATTTCTTCTTTTCATGTCAGCAATACTCTGGTATAGTTTAGTCACAGCTTTGTGAAACACGCTGTATTATGTTGGGAGGCGTGTCATGCACCATAACTCAGCCCTTTCAGTATGCCAACCATTTTAGCACGAAGCCAACAGAAGCGGTTGAATGCACCTCGCCAGAAAGAGATATCTCTTACAGGAGTCAGTCTGTGGTTCATCGGCTGACTGAGGTCTTGTTTTAGCGACGGTCCTCATCACTGATAGAGATGATGGTGTATCGCGGGAAAATTTGACTGTTTGCTAGGCTTCAACGCACGTTAAACTTGTCAAAAGCTCACTGGATTTTCCCTGTACGTGGAGCTGTTGTTCTATTTAACTGAGCCAATAGGAAACCCACTGTTGTAACATTCGATGCCTGTTGTTGGTCTGCAGACAGATACGGAGTGTCAGGCGTGTATCGCCCAATAGCACATATGGCGAGAAACTACACTGTTTTCAAGGGTCTGTTGGCCCAAATAATTTTCGCGATATACCATCAACTCTACTGATAAATTAACCCTTTCGGCTGATCGTCTGGCGCGATCGCGCGAGGACGACGACCCGAGAAACATGGGCAGGAGGTAGGGAAGGGAAATAATCTGTCATGGCTGCGATCTGGTTTATGAATAGAGGTACGTCAATTTCGCAGATACATTCCAGGTCACGTTGAACGCCAATTATGTATACTTCATTGTCATGTCCGTGACTTGCTGGCGGCTGTTACGAAACGCGTTTGACTACTGCAAGCCAGTAGTAAATAAGGAAATAATGCGAAGGGCTATAGCTTGCTACCTGCTTGTACGGTTATAAGCCAATATATAATCGATTGTGGCCAGTGGGTGTATAGGACTGACAAGTCTAGGCTGCTGCCAGATGAATCCGCGAAATTGACGTACCTCTATTTATGAGCGATGAGGAGGCAGCGGTAAAGTGGGGCATACCGCCACCGCGAGAGTACTCGGCCTATTGTGGAAAGGCGATACGCACAGCTGGGGACATGTCGGCAGTCCCTTTCCATAACAGGTTCCCCTCTGCGACGCGGGAGAAAGAGTGCCGCCCTTTCACTGGAGCGCCGTGGTTCCTCGAAAGCCTCGCCGGTGATGATCGGGGCTGGTGACATTCCTCGGGCAGCCTCTCTTCCTGCCGCACCTTACCCCCTCCCCTTTGCCTCGGTACTACTACTGCTCGGGCTGGTCTCCCGGAAACTCGGCATGCTGGTGCTATCGACGGTCGCGTGTTTACAAACACCGCATTCCCCGACGACAACTCCGCTTTCACGGTCGCCGCGGGAAAGCCGCGAGTGCTGCGTAGTCCGCTAACATCACAATCTTCAGCGTCCTAAGTTTTACGTCGCGCGCATCTCACAAAGGATGTGCGGTCCCGTATGTCTCCTTCAGATATGTTCCGCTGCCACTGTCATTCTAGCATGACCGCCGACAATTGAGGCAATAGGCGGCAGATGTATTGACACGCTGGAGTCGATCGTATTTTTAAAAATATATTTATTGTGCTACGTATCTTGACGTAAAAACACAAAAAATGTCTTATTAATTAAAAGTGCTGTGCGATATACTAAAAGAAAAAAAGGAGGAGACATTTGGATGTCATGGGTCCTTACTTGTAAATCTGATATGAGTAGAGATGATGGCTTATCGCGGGAAAACTTGACTGTTTGCTGGGTTTCAACGCACGTTCAGCTTACTAGACTGGTTTTCGCTTGTAAAAGGATCTGTTGACCTATTTGAGTTAGCCTATATAAACCTGCTATTGTAATATTTAATGCCCGTTATTAGTTTGTAGACAGCTACGTCGGGTCAGATGTACTGTACATCACCCAATCATATGTGTTACAATAAACTACAGCGATTTCAAGAGTATGTGGGCACAAACCATTTTCGCGATATACTGTCATCTCTTAATACGAGACTAAGAAAAACAAACGAAAAACGAAAAAATGATACAACAAGCCTGGTTTGTCTGTAGTTTTTTTGTCACATAATTAATTTCTGGGATAACATAATATTTCAATTGCGCATGTCCACGACAGTCCAGTACGGTATTCTATCCCATTGCAAGGAACATCCAAATATATCTTGCTACCCTATTTCAAATGTTTTTGAGATGATTCATTTTATAAGCTTAAACGAGAGCAAACATCACAACAATGTTTGAAAGTTTTGTTTAAAATAAGTTTCTGCCGTAGTATGTAATTTTTTCTAGGCGTGAAATTATATGGTTTTGACTAAAAAGTGAATTAGCATTTAGCAATAATTTCGTTAGTTCATATTTAACCAAAAACATAGCATTCATTTTCTTGAAATAATTAGCCAAAGTGAAAAAAAAAAATAAACATCTTAAACATAACTGCCAAACAGATTTTTGATAACAGCTTTCATTTAGGCTTAAAAAATAATTATCGCCAAAACAAATTAAACTAACCAAGGCTAGGTAAGGTTAATTACACTACATGTTAGAACGATCAATGTTTTAAGTCTGGCACAGGGAAACTTTCTGCCGCTTGAGCGCTGGTATCGGTAGTGCACCAAACTGACCAATCACAGAGCTTTCCTGAATTTTTTGTTACGTTAAGTTGATAATTTAAAACGCGAAATCTGTTTCTTTTTACTTTAAAATTAAATTAAATTACTTCTATTATTTCCAAGTTTATTTAAAATTCATTTTACTGCGGTTTCGTATTGATCTGGTACATTATCGATTGAAGTGAAACTAGTGGCAGAAAAATTTTCCTGTGTGAAGCTCTTTCACAAGAAAACGTATTTTCTTTCTAACCTTTAGCAGAGTTAACCTTATTCGTGTTCAAAACCGATCATTGCCGAAGAGTGACTTCTCCATAAGCCCCAGCATTAAGTTGGCCCCTAACCGCAAAAACAGCGTAATTAACTTCGGAAATTGTCCCTTGAGCTTTCTAACCTTCATCAGAATTAACATACCATTCAAATTAACAACTGAAGCGTACAGACTGATCTGTATTCAGAAGATAATGTCTGAGGCAACAATGGAAAACACTATTGAAGGATTATCATTGTAGGCAAGAGGCGTTTACTAAACCACGTTAGCGTGAGTAGGGTCGGATTTCTGAGTCACGTGACGTGGTTTTGTCAATCATCAGGATCTTGATGAACGACTATAATGCTGTTCTGGGTTTTAAGATAGCGAGGAAAAAACTTTCAAATTTTATACTTCTTAAAAACTTTGCTAAATGTGGCGTGTAGAGGACATTCTATACGCGTTATTTTATTTATATTACATATAAAGTAATATTAGTTTCGTGCTTGTTTCAGGCGCATTCATGCAACCCGCATTAACCTATTATAAATCAAGGCTAACCTTACTATCGCTATAGCAATAACACGTATCAACATTATCTTCGCGCTTTATCAAATACATAGTCGGTCTTATTTCCGATGTGTTCTGCAAAAACAAGTACAACAAACGGTGTCATTATCAACGTGATACCAAATAAAAAGTTTGTAAGGTCTGTAGTCAATCGTTTGTTACACTTGACTTCGGCGATGATAATGTTGAGAGGTGAAATGCTCTTATTGCTATATCGGTAGTAAGATTAACCTTGATTTATATGAGGTAAACGCGGGTTGCATACGTGCAGCACCTGAAACACTTGAACAGCCTCTTTGAAGTTTCACTTCAATGTGTTTTGAGTATGTGTACTGTTTAGTAAATTCTTTTCGCCACAAATTGCGATTTTCGTCTGCTCGAGAGCAGAGGAAGTAAAGAGTTGATCGGTAAGCTGTCAGCTGATCATTTGGCCATGGGTAAACTTAACTCGGGTTGCATTTAGTACATCATAAGGGCATCGTCTGCCCGGGCGCTAGAGTCTGAAAAGCAACGGAGCTGTAAGAGTGACATTGAAGAGCGCATCACGGGCAACATCGCCACAACGTGCCAAGCTCTGAACTGGCGTGCAAGATTCCCGCCAACCATTTTTGATATGGGACTTTAAGAGGAGACCATGTAATTTTATTGGTGGAAAGTCTGTAGCGAAGTTCAGTGCATGTCTATATCTGAGTTTCACGTACATTCGGTTGGTACATTTTGAAGTACAGCAGTCTTAAAAAGTCGTGTTTAGCTATGTTGGAGGGCCTAGAAACAGTATTTGAAATGAGCATGGTGTCTTAGCAATGACATTCCGGCCTTTTCCAAAATGTTCTCTTTTCGTACGTTGGCGCACAATGGGCGCATGTGGAATAGTTTTGTAATAATAACCTGTTTACTAACACACTACAGCGCATTTTAAGGATGTTGAAGGCAGCTCCCTTAAAAGGGGGGGGGGGTGTTAGACAGTTGCATTGTATTTTAAGTTTTAAATACATAACATTAATTCATATTGTATTGTCAAAATTTTCTCTTCGACAAAGCATAGGATATATTCTTGGTAAACTGACTGACATAAATAATGATGGAATGTTTAGTTAATTTGTCATGCAGAATCATTGCAAGAGAATATAGGTTAACTTTCAAGAATTTTCTTGCAATGATTCTGCTTGACAAATTACTGAAAGATTCCGTTATTATTTATGTCACTCAGTTTACCAAGAGTATATCGTATGCTTTGTCGATGAGAAAATTTTGATAATACGATTTGAATAAATGTTATGGCTCTAAAACTTAAAATACAATAACGTTGTCTAACACTCCCCGTCAAGCTGACATTTAGTGTTTCCTATCCTACCCTCGAGAGGTTTTTGTAAAGCCTGAGGTTTGAGTTCAGAACTTTGCAGCGAACAATCAGTTTCGACGGCGACCCTCACACAAACACACACCTCGCTACTCACGTGACGCGGCTCCGGCACACACGTGCAAGTCCAGGTCCGGGGAGTGATGCTGCGGTAGTTGGCAGCACCGGAGCGCGCGCGCACACTCTACACACGGGAACTGTAACTGCAGCGACGTAGCGGAGAACCACGGCTCTTATACCTCGTCCGCCCACCTGTGACGACTACCGCGCGCGGTGCATACTGGCCTCGTTACTCGCTATTGGCGACCGCCGCGCCCGGGGGGAGGGGCGGGAAGCTGTCCCCACCCCTCCTAGTTCTGCCAAGCCTCTGTCTGAATATACACATGTGTTAAGCCTCGTTATTTAGTTTAGCAGTGGTTTCGAATTTTTTTTAAACGCAAATTAATACATATATAAAAAATTCATTCTGGCAGTTTTAACACATATATCACCGTTTGTAGCTGAATTTTTCTGTTGCAATGCACTAAACCGATTATTAGATTTTGGCCCCTGTGTCAAAATAAGCCAAAATGAAGCAAAATAATTTTTTTCTAGGAAACGGTACGTTATTAAAAAAAAAAAAAAAAAGCTCTGGCAAGATTGTGTATTGTATGACTGTACACAGTCTCAAATTTTTTTCAAAGCATTAGTTAAAAAATATTCGAGTTACTTGCAATTGTTTGAAATAAATGAAAGATCGTGACCTTAAGGGGTTTACACTATTAAAAACTTAAAGCAGTAAGAAGTAGACTTAAGTAATAAGCAATAGAGACGCAAAATATTAGCGAACACAATAGCGAGGTTCAACCAATAGGAGCAGACTTTAAGCACTTTATTTTTGGCTGTACTGATTATACCAAATTATATTAAAAATATTTAGAAAAATAGCAAGGAAATGACCATTGCGAAGCATGTAAACGGGGTTCCACTAGTATTTACAATTTAAACCTTTTTAATTACCTACGGCAAACTGTGTTAATTATCATTCAAAATATCCCGTCTGATGAGTATTTTATAGGTTGAAGTAAGATTGCGGTTATAGAGTGCAATACAAATAGCATTATTTGAACTATTTCCTTTACTGTGGTTGAATGCTTCGGTTCAAATCAATGTAATGGAACAAATTGTAAGTTCTATTGCTGAAGTCTTAGTGCTTACGTTTATTAATGTGTGAACCACGTTATCATCCCTGCTATCGTGGTTAGCGCTGTGGTTATATCGCTCGCATCCCTCAACGTGTTCCGGGTCTGAATGAAATGCTGTCGGCCTATCTCACAAACCTGGCGAGAGCAAGGTTGGTAGGGATTTAAATCCAAAATTATATTCAGCGATTATAAGTAGTTTTTAATGATATCGCTTTCGGACAAAAAAAACATATTCGAATTTCAAAATATATTATTGCCTCAGGAATAAAAATGAGGAAAAAATATTGATGCTTTCGGTTATCTTTTGATGTTTTGTTCATAGTTATTCGGGTGTTTAAAAATGCCCTAAAATATTAGAGGCTTAAAAGTGACGAAAGTGATGGAGCTATAAGAGCGACATTGAAGTGTATATCAAATGTCAAATGCTGCATCACCACAACGAGCTAAGCACTGAACTTGCGCCTGTCCGTTTTTACTACTTTTTTTTTTTTTTTTTAGCAGTGGCAATCATATAATTCTACAGGTCGGAAGTCTGTAACAAGGTTTAGTGAACGTTTCTATCTGAGTTTCACATACATCCAGTTAGTACGTTTAAAAAGGTCGTTTTTTTTAACTATGTTGGAGAGCTTTAAAATTATGTTTTAATTAGCATGGTGTCATAAGAATGACATTCCTACCTTGACCGAAGTGTGTTTTCTTTTCGTACACAGGCATAATCGACACACTTGGAATAGTTTCATAAAACAACATGTATTTACAAATACACTGCGATTCATCTGAAGCGCGTGATAGGCGGCACCCTTAACCCTTTCAGCGTAATTTTCATTTTATTTAAATACATTTAACAATAAGTACATGATTCTAGGCTTGCTTGCTTTCCATCGTGTACCCACGTGTGTGTATATATGTATGTATTCCAGTTGTAATTAAAGCCATGCTCCACTGTGTCTACTGGGGGTTACGTGGTAATTATTTTTTAGCCCAAACAAGAGAAATTTCATAAAATTCTGTTTGTCAGTTTTTTTAGTGCAGAGTTCACCACGATGGCTAGTTTTTCAAGACAATAAATACTATGGTTTTAATTAACAATGTTTTGTAAACTGACTTATTAGTCGAAGTCATATAATTTCTTGTCTTGAAAAAAAATATTTATCTATCACATCAAAGTCCATTTTTAAAACAGCTTTGTGACATATTTTCTTGTTAAATCTTAAAAAAACTACCATAGAACAGCAGGAACAGGGGCGAATGGCATTAACAGTTTATTTTAGACACCGCTTGTGGATTCCGTAGTTGTGCGATGAAGAAATGAGCAAAATATTACAATTTACAAATGCTTTATCTGTGAGAGTTTGCTTTTGACTCGAATGGCAGTGTGTGAAACACCTGGAAAGGCAATGTAATCATTTGGATACAGTACGTCAAGTAGCTGAATGGTTACAGTGTGAATCGCGCCTGTTGGATCTGCTACCGGCAGTGCAGCCGTGCGAGACATGTGCATCCCGGCCCCTCAGACTCTTCCAATGTTGTGACAATCTGAATACATGGTTCACTTGCAGAAACCTGTTTAACAGTATATTACAACGTTTAAGGTAAAACATCAAATCAGATTGAACCTGGAGTGGAGTCAACTAGGAGTGAATGTATTGC
The DNA here is from genome assembly GCA_003012365.1 of Medauroidea extradentata. Taxonomy (NCBI): domain Eukaryota; kingdom Metazoa; phylum Arthropoda; class Insecta; order Phasmatodea; family Phasmatidae; genus Medauroidea; species Medauroidea extradentata. Next base: position 9,436 of record PNEQ01002206.1, on the reverse strand, counting down.
CACAATGGATTGACGAAATGTGTTTATTGTAAATATTACAATTCAGATTGAACTGTAAACAAGAGCGAAGTTGGAGTCAACCCCGACTGAAAACGTATTACTGCGATCTATTGACGTGAATACGAAGCAGAGAACATATGACAAACGAAAAATAACTTTCTCCAAATAAGGCTTCTCCCGTTCCATTTCTTTCTATAAAAGGAGTTTCACTTTACGTGTACTTGGCTTTAGCTCTTTCTATTTTATTATAATTTGTTCCCAGTTCTCTTTTAATGTACACACAACAACGCAATATGACAGCAGCTTGGTCCTGCGCATTTTCTTTTCAGTCCAGTCCGTGTTTACAGTAAAATCTCAATCCGGATCCTTCACTCCAGTCCACCGCAACAAGTGGAGGGGATTATATAGCTTCACTCCTACTTCAGTCCACAACAAAGTGTTTATAGTAAAATCTCAATCTGTATTCCTCAGTCCACTCCAGGTTCAATCAGGATTTAAATTTTGCTCTAATCGGCCTATGTGAGCGTCAAATGTAGGCCATGAGGTTAGCATGGGTAGGGCGAAATTTGAGAGTGATAGGTTAAGGGTATTCAAGTGCGATAGTCATAATGTTATATTTATATAAAATAGTGTTAGTTTTGTAGCTGATACTTGTGAATGCAGTTTCATCTTACGAAACAATTTTAGGTGGCGTAGTTTTCTCATAACGGTGCCCCAAAGTCAAAATTTGCATGTTCTGCTGCCATGCAAATAGTGAAAACCAATTGAATGACGTACGTGAAATAATTCACAGTGAAATAACATACTATGGGCTAAGTAATAAAACATTTGAAAACATTTCGCGAACTGGTTTTTGTATTTTAAAAAAATTTCTAAATTTGCAAATTTTTCCTGATGGTTTTCACTATTTGCATGGCAGTGTAACAAACAAATTGTGCCTTCGACACCCCGTTATGAGAAAACTATGAGAGCTAAAATTGTTTCGTAAGAGGAAACTGTACTCACAAGTATCGTCTACAAAACTAACACTATTTCATAAAAATACGAAATTATGATTTTATCGCACTTGAACACCCTTAAGGTCTTTCGAGAGATTTACTGTTCTAAACTTAGACAAGAGCAAATAACATAAAATTGAGCCGTAACTTTGTTGCAAATTACTATGTGACATAATTTTTCGAGTCAAACGTTATTCATATTTTAGCTAATTTATCAATTAAATTGAAATTTCGTTAATCAAGTAATTAGCTACCATCATGCTGTGGTTTGTCTCAACAAAATCAGAGTACACAGTTAAAAACCGGGTTTGACTAAGTTACAAAGCAATTTTACGATATCGGCTCCCGTTTGTGCTTTAAAAAAACATTTTCATCAAAAATGTAGAAACTCGGGGCCACGGCCTTAATGGTTCGCCTTGATCGAGAGCACGGAAAACGTCAAATGCAGAAATAACATGTATATAGGCAGTTCAGAATAAAGTGAGCACTTTTGATACCCTAGTTACTTGTTTTCCTTTCAGATAATTTCTAGTTTCCTGCCACTTTCTAGAATAAGCAATGCACTTCTTAGTAACATCAAAGTTTATAAGTTATGAGTTTACCGTACACATAAGTTAACGCCTGAGGGCTCAGCAGATAACATGTTTTAATTATAGTTCCAAACCCGACTGTGTTCAAGACTGCTCGCTACACATACGTGTATAACTATATAAAAACAACAACAAAGAAGTGGAACAGTATGAAAAGTAAAACCTTTAAAAGAGTCTTGCAATTGAGGTAAATTATGTTGTGGGATGTTGTGGACATCCGCCGTTGCAGTGCAATGCCGCACAAGAAAAGCAAAAGTGAACAAAAAACAATAAAGGAAAAACAAGCAATTTGACTGCAGTCAACACACACACAAATAAGAATAAACCATTTTAAAAATTACGAGAAGAATGGTGTCAAATCACAGAAAGTGTCTGCCTGAAGACGATAGCAGATGTCAGCTCACGAAACGTCGCGACAACCTTGTCCGAGAATATTTGTGTCGTCGCTGTTGGTTCGCCTTGTTTTGTGCGCGACACTGTCTGCGTCTTAATTTTTTATTGTGTGTACTGTCTTAATTTTCGTCTATTTTTATTTTATGTCTATGCGCGTTTATCTTAGTATGTCCTAGTTGCATTAACACTTGTTCAAAGACAGTGTTGTTGGTTGTGCTAATCTTATTCCAAGACACGTGGTTATACAGTGCTGTACGCTAAACAGCCGTTCAATTGTTGGTACTACGAAATAATTGGTTACTCTTGAGTCGGCACTCTCACATACTTCGCCGCAACGAACAACCAATCCTCCCAGTTAACGAGAAGCCGTTGTAAAAACCTCACCATATGGAATAAAGTATGTTTACTCAGTCCCGTGACCAGGTTTTGTCGTTCACCTGGTTATATCTAAACACCTGCAGGAAATTCAGAGTTTTAAGATGACGGGAATCCGAGGGAAAAAAATCCTGCGGTTTTTTATACAGTTTTAAAAAATGTTTTACTAATTGCGACGACTGCAGTACATTTTTTACGTGATCTTTGAATGAGCTGTACAATGTGGGCGCATGTTAGTTTTTGTACATACTCCACTGAGATGCAGATGTCTGTAAAAAAATCTGAAGCTAATAAAAAACATAAATAAGCATAAGTATGCTACGTCAAAAGCATACATGCACAACATAAAATTCCATAAATTAAATCAGGGTAAAATAATCCAAGTACAGATAATTATGAAAATAAAAAACATAATGAAAAACCCAAGTAATTTTATCCATGTCACTTGCTATGTTAGTTTCGTTCTTCTTTCTTCGATGTTTGGATACTATGCATCCGGTTTCACTTCGGTGTGTTTTACGTTATGTCTGTTGTTTATTTTTTGCGTCAGTTGGTTAGTTAATTCTCCTAACAGCAACTTGCCCTTCTTCCGTAAGGGCCGCGGTTGGCGCAGTGGCTAAAGCGCTCACCTCCCACCATGAAGGGAGTTAGATTCCCAGCGGTCATTCCCCGAATTTTCGCGTGTGGGAAAGGAGCCGTACTATGTCGCTGGTCAGCGGGGTTTCTCTGAGATATCCCGTTTCCCACGCCCCTTCATTCCGCGGCTGCTCTACACTCACATCATGCCACCTCTCACCGGCGCTAAGGACCTAGATGTTCTGACCAAAATCTCTTCACTCACACTACTTTCGTGAACTACTGGACGTTTGAAAACTTTATTAAGATTACTATTTGTACTACGCGCCATACCCTCGTGACTAATTACAATCGCACAGAGGCGTAGCCAATTAGGGAGGGGGTGACAAACTTCCCCACGTGCCCCTCACAGCGAGTTTCAAAGAAAATTACAAAAACATAAAAACTACCTTTACCAGTAGAATATTCAATGTTTTGTAACGAGAACTGCTAAAATATCACTATTTCGCACCTTGAAATTCAATATTTCCCAGGGGATCATCTTCGGTCCCACCGATTTATGGGTCCGGTCTACGGCAATTTTCATCGCCGTGTTTAATTTTTATATTTGTACCAGTTTTTTCTTGTTTTAAACACAAAATGTTACCAAGTTTTTTCTTATAATTTTTTTTTTTTATCTCGCGTCGTTTGACGTAACGGCTCGTTAAAGCCAAAATTTGCGTTTCCATTTTACGGACTACACTAAACCCAACTCACTTACCAAACTGAAGAAATTCACAGTAAATAACGATGTCGTAGGCTACAAGTTCAGCTATGTTAAACCACAAAATATAATATTTTTGTATTTAAAAAAAATATTGAATTTTTTAAATATTTATTTTAAATTTCAACATTTTGAAACCAATTTTACTCCTTTTTTTATGTACGTGAACATGCAACGCCTTTATCCACTGTGAATTTTTTCAGTTTGGCATGTCCGTTGTGTCTAGTGTAGTCCTTAAAACAGAAACATGCAAATTTTGACTTTAACAAGCCATTACGCGAAAACTATGAGAGATAAGAACCAAATTTAGTCACATTTTGTGTCTAAAATGAGAACAAAAATATCTGATACAAACGAAAAATAAATATATATGATGATGAAAATTGCGGTAGACCGGTTAAACCCCCTCCCCCTTCATTGAACAAATCCTGGCTACGCCACTGCAACCGTGTGAGGGATGCCGCTGAGACGGAGAAGGTGAAGGACAGTTTTGAACAACCCCCCAGCTACGGGAGTCAAACCCGCGACTTGCGCCGCACTAGCAGCGAGCCGACCGGGGTCCGGGGCGAAATGTTTACAAACACTGCCGCTATCTGGCCGCCACGGCCCGAATAATGCAACGGTGACGCTCCGGCGCCCTACTTCCACGCGCGGAAAGTGAAAACCTGCGCGGGCTTATCTGTGCAGCAGCATGGTTGCTACAACGCAGCAGCTTCGACCTCCTCCCCTCTCCCCCTGCCCCTGGCACAGTTCCCCTGATTCTAGGTGAAGTTGAGTAACTCCCCGTGCCGCTGGGGGTCCATCTATAAATCATCGTGTCGCTCCACATTGCGCCCGTTGCGAATATTATGATTTGGGGTCACACAATTTTGATAAAAGGATGAAGGGGTATGGGTAAGCAGTGGCGGATTTAGAAACGTATTTGGCCCGGGGGGGGGGGACACCCCTCACGTGACTATGGCTTGTAAAAAATACCCGTCCCAAAAGTGTGGTTGTTTACTGTTACAGAACATTAAAAATAACATACATACCAGTAGGACACATTAAATGTACTTGGATCATCATAAAACAAAACTCCAGTATCCTTGAAACGACTGGACATACTTTGGCTACATATTGTTGAACACGATTTTTTTTTTGGGGGGGGGGGGCTCTTCAGCCTGGTAGCCCCCCTTAAATCCGCCACTGGGGGCAAGGAATCATGTCAGCCATATGCAATCCAGCGCCATGTTATGTCATCGGGTAAGGAACCGGATCTCACCTCGAAACTCTGCATTGAAGAAGTGTTCGTATTTTCCTTTCATAAATTTCCTGAGGTTATTTCACCTTTCGTTGTGGAAACAGTAACCAGAGTTAAGTTTGAGATTTATAAATGATTGTTACAACGGGAATTCACAATAATAATAATGTATTGGTTTGTTGAAATACGCCATTGCTCACGTTTCGTTCACCGAACTTGTGAACTTCATTCGCATCTTGGTGTTCCGACCAGCTGTGTCTCCAGCCTGAAGACGGGAATAGATTGCAATTACCGAAACGTTGCATGTTTTCGTTGAATGGAGCATGTGTCGTGATGTCTTCTGTAATTTGCTTGTTGTCCACTGTCCTCTGTTTTTTTCTTCTTTTATTTTTTGTCGTGTTCCGTTTTTGTTGGGAATCTGGTATTCTGTATGTCCATATTTTGTGTCTGGATGTTGTAAAAATCCGACTGAATTCTATCTTTATACATATTGTTGTTTAAATAAATAAAATAAAGAATTGACTGAATTCCTCTTAAATTACTTTTTTTTCCTGTTTTTATTGTACTTTGTCTTTTAATACAAGTTCGGTCAACAAACAAAACATGATCAATGGCTTATGTCCACACAGCATTATACTCTGGCTCTTATCGCTCCTTAATTCTCAAGCGTCGAACGTGGAAATTTGAAACCAGTACACACGTACCTTTAAAAGTGCGTGGTACATAATTCAACGCTAAAAGCATTAACTTATAACTGTAGGTTTCTTGAAACCAATTTGCGAAAGTTAAACAATATCAATCCATGGCAATAGTTTTAGCCAACGTTTTAAACTAAATTGTTTCCTAGGTTACGAATTTCTGAGGCACAATCTTTGACGCCGGAACCTCGTGCATTTAACTGCGGTGCAAGAGATCACGCGTAACGAATTAGTAATTTTGGATAAATATTTACTCATAAAGTTGGCAAATACCATTATCTTGGATTGTCATTGAGTATTTTATCCATATTGACTTCGAAAAAAAGCATAGAAATCAATCGGTGTTTTCAGCTATTATTTATCTACCACTCACTCTTAAGTGCGAACTCTACAACCTTGTATTTTAAACTCATTTTCAAATCTTGTGGACACTCTGGTTTTGAAAGTTTGCTCCCCATATGTAGCCTATATGAAATGCCACTTAAATCAGGGGGGCCGCGGTGGCCGAGGGCTCAGACGTCTCTCCTCCCACCAAGGCGATCCGGGTTCGATTCCCGGCGGGGTCGGTCCCCGGATTTTTGCATTTGGGAATCGTGCTGGACAATGCCGCTGGCCAGCGAGTTTCTTGGGGATCTATCTCCCGTTATCCCCGCCCATTCATTCCGGCGCCACTCCATACTCACATCACATCACCCATCACCAGCGCTAAAGACCTCGATGTTAAGTGCTGACCAAAAATCTGTCACTCACGCGTAAATAACAAACAAATACGAACCGAACTAACTTCACCTTATCCACATTAACAGTGTTGCTCAGTAGCCAGAATATTGGGCAAGTGTCGGTTTTGTAGCAGCTTTGATGTAACAAATCTTGCAGTAAGAAAAATTTCTATGCTGACTATGAAGAATGGTGGAAAGTACCACCATCCGAACACACAGACGCCGTGATACGCGTAACAAGCAATCATTAATAACGAAAGCAGACTGCGAAAATGATATATCATTTTCTTTCTTCTGTTTTCGTAACGCATGCTACGCCCATTTGATGGCGCGTGGTGAACGTTGCGGGCTTTCCAAAGAGTATGAAAGTGATAGATGAGACTATCATGCATCGTTCTGCGCATGCGCGAGTCACGGAATAATACTAGTATTTAAATTAGTTATTGTCGTTTTCCCAACCTAACGAGACCTCTGAAGTATAACGTAGCTTGTTCTAAAGCCACGGTACATACTAGCCAACGCGCATGCGAAGGACGCAAGTAGGGTTGCCAATATGATTAGAATAGAAATAAAATTCTTGTTTCCTACTGAACTAACGACCGTCGGAGTTTACAAAACCTAAATAATACAAGATTGTTTCACTTGTTTGGCAATCGCACGTATGTCTTGAATTGTGAAATTTTTTTCGGGAATCGTTCAATTAAACATTATGGAATATAGCAACCAACATTACCAATGTATTTTTCTTCTTTATATACCAGACATGCTAGTAAACAAAGATAGTGTATACACAATATAGAAGTTTTGCTACATAATTCTGGTATGAAATAGCAATCGAGATTTATGACTAGAATTAAGTAAGTTAGTCAGTAGATAATTAAGGATAGTATGTACTGGGTTTAAGGTTTTTAAGCTAAGAATCCAAAGTAACTGTCACAAGGGTCGGGGAAAAGAGGAGAAAGTAAATCTGCGCAGAACGTATGCGCAGAGACTGACGTATTAAACAAAAATGAACAGCCAATAGGGAGACATTGTTAGTAGAGTCTAGAGCCGCTTTACGTGGTGCAGTACATACGTCGGCTTGTCCATGAATCCCAGGGCAGATATCTCGGCTAACATGTCGACCGGGAGATAGGTGTGACCCACTAGCACACTGCATGTGGGCGCCAATGCCGCAACGATCCTAGTTACATCAGCCAAGAGTCAGCCCGGCCGCCTGTTTACTGCGTCGCGAGACTGCTCGTTTCGTAACTCCTCTGCGTACGCATCACCGACAATACGTCACCAACTGCGCAGATACTTCTCTGAGCATAGGCCCTCGCAACTCAACCTTTACTGAATACTGTCGAACTTGAGGGCATACAGAGTGACAGTTCTTGCTGCGAAAATTAAATACAATGCAATAGCAGCACAATAATATTTAGTATTTGCACTAACGCATGAAATTAACAATTAACTTAATTTTTTTTTTTTTTTAAAACAGTACGTAATAACAAAAATTACATTTTGAAAACGGTAATTTACGAGGCCAGAATCATATTGTGTAAAAGTTCGTGTTATGATGTTAGAATATTAGGGACTAGTCTTGCCAACTTCGTCTTGGGTTAAAACAATGTTCCCGTCATTTAACGTTGAGTTACAACTTACTTCTTATATGTTCCCTAGGGTGGACCAGGTAGAATATTGCCCCCCCCCCCTTTTTTTTCCTCACTAATACAACCATTCAAAATGGCAATCTCGCAAACACGTTTGTGTTTGGCCAAATATCATTGTTTTAATTGTTATTATGGCCAATCTTTCTCTGATCGAATTTTGGGCGATTTTATGTATTATATATATATATATATATATATATATATATATATATATATATATATATATATATATATATATGTATATGTGTGTGTGTGTGTGTGTGTACCCAGACACACTTTCGTGTCAATATTTTATCTGAACATCCTCATATCTAAATAAACAATCATTTGTATGTGAACATAGGTCTGAACATGCATCGTTTATGTACAGTACTAAACTTCATATTACATTATGTTCTATAGTAGGCAGTTAAGTTGGCGTCGGAGCTCCCTAGTGCTGTTATCAGGACGGGAGCGTGACGAGAAACTGATGTCATACTGTCCGGGGCCACCTGCCAGGTTTATACTAGCAGGGCGGAAAACATTCGGCGCGTTCCGTCATACACTATGTACTTTGACAAGATGGCGGAGTGGATGGCTGTGGTGTAAAGGGGCTCCGGGTTTTAGGGCCGCCCAGCCCTAAAGGATAAGGATATGTGCCCTAAAAATGGTGCCAGGGAGAAAAGGAAACAACAAGGCACAGGATAATGTAAGGTATGTAATATTTAATATATCCAAATGGATAAAAACAAACATTATGTGAGGCGGGCATGTGTGTCTGGAGTTAATGGCTATGGAGCCAATGGTATACTACTAAAAAAGTGTAATAGAGAAATGTTATAGGGACCTTTGGGATATATTAATTACAATTGCGAGACAAGGCAGAATAATATATATGGGAGAAGAGAAGGTTGATGGAAGTAAACAAACACATAACCACAATGTCTTGGCAATGTAAGTAAAAGACGAAGACACTAATATACTTCATGGGTGGGGGGGCCCCGAAGAAGGAAATGAGAACCAGGAAGAGGACAAAATAGAACTGTAGAGATAGTGGTAGTTGTAGCCGAACCTCCCATCGCTAAAGACGGTGGGAGGTCGGGGGGAAGATTCTGCTGCCTTCTGGCGGGGCAATCTCCCTTGTGTGTGAAAGTAGTATAAGTAGTTTGTGCCCGCCTCCACCACTTTTCAACCAAGTTTTTGGTGAGAAGATGGTGGGGGGATCGTTAGGATCCCCCTGCGGAGGAATTTTGTGCCATGAGTGTCATGTCATGAGTTTCAGGATAGCTGCGGTATAAGTCAACTTAAGTCAACTAGAGTGAAGACAAGAAGAAAAGAAGACAAGAATTCAGAATCCAGAAGATAAACTTAATGGCCCTGAGAATAACATAACCTTTGGTCTCAATGGGTCCAACATAAATTCAAACATATGAATCTGTAAACCTGGACG
>PNEQ01002205.1:53753-76545 GCA_003012365.1 Medauroidea extradentata | reverse complement strand
CCATTTATGATTCAAAATAGACACCTATAAATAAAAACAGTACCTTGAGCATTAAATATCGTGTGGCATAAATAATCAAACGATTATTACGGACATGTAACTAAAATAAGAATATAATCCGATTACTTGACAAACTTCTTTCACTCCAGACGCCATTTTATACACTGACTGAGATAAATTAGCTGATTGGTTACCAGACCAACCCACAGCCAATGAGTTCAAACGAAGGCTGAAACATTGTGTCTGATTGGCTAACAGTGGCCAATAAGGAATTGGATAACTCTCTCTTTCACTCTATAACGGACTGACTTGCTCCCATTATTGTCAATAAAAACATCATTCCCAAATTATTTTAAGTTCCGGTTTTTTGGCAAAAAACCAGTAAAATGTCTTATATGCCCGTACAATCGTACAATCGCATGATTTCCCGTACATTGTACGGGTAAATCGTACAAGTTGGCAAGTATGCCAAAGTTACCCAATGTCACGTTTGCACAATTCAGCAGGATCTAATAGAATGGATTAGTTTTTTAAACCTGTTTGCAGCAATGATAGGCGACAACCCAAACCTCACTAATGTTGAATGTTTGTTGTACCAGAAGGCTTTTCATCGGAGGCAGTAGTTTTAACCAAGCACTGCCTGCCCTTCATCAATCAGAATTATTGGATGTTATTAGGCCAGTGATAGAATCTTAAGAAGTTGGTCATTTCGTTACAAATATAAACAATTAGGGCTGGCTCAATATTTATCGGCAGCTGCGATACCACCGTTATTTTAAGTATCAGCAATATTTTCGAAACAATACCAGTGTTCCATTTTGCCAATATCTTTAAAGAAAAGTTTGTTTAAAGCCAGTTTTCATTGGCACACAAATATTGACCTGTTAACATGAATTGGTAAATGTTTACGTAGAAACATTAATATTAATTGTGTTTCATACTTATAACAATTGTCAGTTAGCTGTACATCATACAACTTTTCACTTTTAACATCCACATTCTAAAAAAATTTCATTAAGAACTTGCATTGTCAATATTCACAGATAAAATCTGCAATGACATGCACAAAGTCAAAGTATTTCAGCCATACAGGCTATAATCGCAGTAAGATATGAGACCATTTTTAGAATACACAGGATAAGCTAAACTAAACAGAGCAAACTAGTGGCAAAATTTTGTTTAATTTTCTCATTACTTCCGTTTATATAATACACTACTAAGTCAAAATGTGTATACATTACCGTAAAATATTACGTGATTACCTATTTGCTGTCAAAATATATTATTCTTAAATTGGCACTGTCTTTGATCCAATATAACAGACTTTTTACTGTGATATTTTACGATGCTTTCACACCCTGCCACATGAGAATAGCACCATCTAATGTGTGCGCTGCACCAGTCTGTTGTTTTCTTTTTACAAGTATCTGGTGATGGTGGCAAAAATGCAAGGAAGTACAACATGATGAATATGTCAAAACATTTAAAGCAACACCATCGTCATGTAGTTGCTACAGGCTCATATGATGTAATGCCCAGTGTTAACACTGGAATTGCAACAGAGGTAAGCAGTTCTGTTTAAGTTAAATAATAAACGTACAGAGTAAGTCTAAAGCCTTTTCAGTGTTTTTGAAGGTATAAAGCTTTGGCCACAATGTAGACTTTTCTATCCTGTTTTCTATGTGGAAAAACATAATAAAAACAAGGCATTAATTTATAAAATTTTTTTAAAGGTTGGTGATGAGCCTCGGCTAAGTGCAGTCGAAAGGAAGCACCAAAACTTAACAGACAGTGAAAGATGAATTCGTTAGACATTAGAAATTTAGAAGTACAGATGCCAAGGTACAGGTTATTACCAAGGCAATAGGTGAAATGATAGTACTGGATGACTTCAGATACATACAGTCCAAAGGTATCATGTATCAAAATATTGACAGAAAATATTTATATTGGGGTAGATCGGTATCAGCAAAAAATCAGGTTTTGGGTCAGCTCTAGAAACAATATAGTTCAAGCTCAGGCCACCTCATTAGAATTTCCTACTATTATCACCTCATTATTATTGGTCATGACTGAGCACACTGCAGCCCTGAAATAAGAGAATTGGATGCGTTATTGCTCCACACTGTTGAGGCCAATCTGGACACACAACTACGATATCTTTGGGAACTCAAGTCACAAATTTGGAAATTGAGATGTCCACTCTAGGGAAGTTCATGGCCTTCTTGGCGAGCTAGTTGGCAGTTGCTTTGATGTTGTCGCGCCAGTGAAGAATACCACTAAATCAAGGTTAGTGCCAAAAAAACCTTTAGTCATTCGACTCACCATTTGTCGTCCATCGGCAGCACAGTCACTGACAGTACCAGTAGGTGCCTAGTCTGCAAGAAAGACCATGACCTTCTTAAATGTTCATATATCTCAGCCTATAACTTAGCAGCTATGCTTATACAGCTTACGAGGTACACATGAATCCAAACAGTGTCCCTCCGAACCTATTGCATATGTGGTGCACGACATTATTCTCTACTCCACTTTTCAGTGGATACACTAGAAGCAAACCTCTACAAGGCAGCCCAGGAAGACATACCCCCAAGTTCTTCGGTTTCGCACAACTTGGTGTTCTTCATATGAAGTTGCAACACGCCCTTTACTATACTCCTCTTACATGCATAGGTTGTGTAGAGTGTCTGGCTGTATTAGAGCCTACCTACTTGCTTGTATGCACATTTTTCTATTGTCATGACTTTGTGGTAGTAATTTTCTTAATAGGATGCCACCATCCATATTATATTTGCCTCCCAACTGTTAAGGTGCCTCCGCAACAATCTGCTAGGTATCTGTAGTAATTTTAAAGTGGGGTTAATGCCCCAATGGTGCACCAACTGACCACTGTAAATAAATTTAGACTGCCCGGTCATAGCAACGCATGTGCCTAGCTTGCCAACACATAAATTTGCCACGTGTTTGTCAACCCTAATGTGAGTGAAACTTAAATTGTGGTGAGGGGTGTTCAATATTTATTTTGTTACGTCATTTACTTATTACTCAAGTGTATTCGGGAATGTACATTGACCTTGTGAAGTCACTGAAGGCCAGTCTGGAGAAACAAAACACATTAATGAACTTGAACAAAGATTATCAATCTCAACTGATTAACATTTGTAATAACTTCTTCAGTATGCTAAACAGGTAATAATTTCTGGTGAGCTGCATATATTTAAAACTGTTCACTTGAGTATAAAATTTCTCTCAGTATAATTATAACACACAGTTAATTTTTTCCCTACATTTATGAAGGGTAACTAATTAACTAATTTCATAATTGCTTATCAGCGGGAATTGAGACTAAGCTTGTGAATAGTCAGGGAGGATCAACAGCCATTTGGAATAGATATTTATATAGATTCAAAGAGTTTCAATTCATTTTAGGAGGACTGTTATCTGAGTTTTTGCTAAAGAGTCAAGCCTGTGGTCTTATTTTGATCAGCGTTTTATTTAGAGTATTTTTGCTCCTGTGGTTTCTTATGGTAATTTTGATAGAAATGGTGCAGTTGCCGATTTTCCATTATTTTTTTTTTTTTGCCTGGCTAAAGTAATTGGAGCCTAGACACGCTGGTGCCAGGTTGATCACGTGATAGGCTTCGGAATACTTTAATTTCCCGGGGCCAGCATGGTATCGCTAGAGTCGCAACAGCAGGGGCGAGCGAATGCACAGGCATTTTTTTCTGTTATCTGAAAATTTGCCTAGAAAGGATGGTTGTTAATGCGCGATGAAGCACAGTAGGGATTGTTGATCGAGAAATGAACACCAGTTAGAGCCGTGTTAACTAGATTCCTGGCATAAATGAAGTGCAAGTTAGCAGAAATTGTGACATTTCTTTGCTTTAAGGATACTGTACAGGATTTTAATACTTCTATGTTCTCTTCTGCATGGATATCGGTCGTACAGTAACCTTCAGCCAGAGTGATTCAACAAATAATTGGCTCACCAGAACACAATTTCTGTGATTACATCCTCTGCTGAAGAAAATAAATTTTGGATTCCCAGTAAATGGCTATATAGTAGAACCTCGTTAATCCGTGATGTGCTGATTCGGGAATCAGATAATTCAGGATGATTTTAGAAGTGTAAAAAATACACGCGTAAAACTACAAAATGACTACATAACGGCTCACGGACAGGCAAAAAAGCTCTGCAAGCCGGCAGTCTTTTACGTTTACCACATGGCTGGGAAGAAAGGACAATGGTATGGGTTAAAAGATCAACAATACAAGGGGGAGAAAGGTTGTGTAAAGAGATACAGGAGGGAGGGGGCGAAAGTGGGTTTACGGGAGTGGAAGGGCCACAGCAGCCAATCAAGTTGTGGTGTTGTGGAGAGGGAGTGTGCTTGACAGTGAAATGAAATGGGTGAAGGCCAGGTGGGGGGTGTAGTACGCGGACAGAAAGTTTTGTGTGAAGAGCACTTTTGTTGTCTGACCTTACTACACCATCACCAGCTGGCCCTCCTTCTCTTCTTTCCATGTACTGTAACATTACCGTTAATCATTTGGCCATTCTTTCAGTGTGAAAACTGAACACCCATCCAAAACATATGCGTTTCTCTAAAATAAAACAGCACATTTTTAAACGTGACAAGGTTCAGAATTTTTTTAGTCATTCACAGTCATTTTGCTTTAACTTCAACTTACATTTTCTGCTATGGTTTATTTATAAAAAATTTTAATTACGACTTTTTATCATCATATTTACTGTTGATTGAATTATGACAGTTATTAACAACTATGCAGACGTGATTATTTTATGAGCCACTAAAAGCAGACTTTGGATTTTGCTACCAAGTATGAGGTCATTTAATACAAAAGGAAAGGGCCGGCAGATGCTTCCGCTGCCTGTGTGACCACTCAGCACTAACAGGAAATGTTTAAATAAGGAGAGGAGGAAAGCTATCTTCCTTGCTTTGCAAAGACGAGATGCCATGTCCTCATCACTGCTGACAGTAATTGCAGACCATAAAAGTGAACATGTTCTAGGCTTGAGAACATCGGTAAATCTTGTTATAGAAGAAAAGAAAGAGAACACATTTCTGATGCTGACGGCCTGTCTTATTGTTTAGAGCCCCAGTTATCAAAATTTATTTTGCATTTTGAGTTGTGTAAATGCCCAGCCTTCTTTTTTCTGCCTCTGCCACACTGGACAACTGCCCTCCCCTCCCTTCTCTCCTTCACAGCCCGTATACCTTCACATTGACTGTTTTCAGTCACATCTTGTGTCTTAATACTTAACAACTATTTTTCATTTAGTTCAGTGATGACTGCAACTGTGTAGTGACTACATTGTTTGCTCTTGTTAGTTAAAACGTTTTTATTGTTTTCTTACTGTGTTTGTTGCAAAAAAATTGAATGATTTAATAAATATATTCTATAATATTTCAAGGTTTAGTTATTAAGATAAGATTACAGTTATTTGTCAGAAATTAATAGGAAAAAATATCATGTGTGTGACTATGCATTTGAAAGATGTGGCCAACATCTGCAGTTTTTAAATTGTGCAAAAAAAGTTCAATTTGTATTAATAATACTTTCAAGCCAGCAATGTCACTGACTGTGAACTTTGGAACATTCTTGATGCTAGATTGTTGGATTTAAAAAATACAACTACCACGTTAAGTAATGCTGTTATTTACTCTGACAGTATTTGGATGTGCCTTGTGAACATAGAAGTTGTCCAGTAGAGCACTGCATAAAAAAAATGGCTCTTATAATTGGTGACTCATTACACTTTTAAGCTTATTTTATTTTGAATACTGCAATTAATTTGTTAAATTGTAATTACTGAAGTTGCTAAATTGAGTGGAAAGGGAAACCTTAATCAAATGTTAACTGCTGCAATGTAGTGTACTTTGATATTCTGTATTTTAGTTATCCTACAGTATTAATGTGTTCCGAGGCAGTGATCTTTGCATCACAGCTGCTCACGGCCAAAACTTGAGCCAACTATACATTTTAAGGCAAAAAAGTAGTTGACTGAAAATTATCAACTTTTCAGTCGATAATATGTACTGGCTATCGTTTAGATAGTCGATAGCGCTCATCTCTATGCTGACGCATGCGATAGTAGTTTACTGATAAGCAGGAAGAATGAGAGAGACTGTGCGTAGGAATAGAAGTGCTGGGTTGTTTGTGAGTGCCATAAATTTGTTTTTATTTACTTGTTACATCAGCGCCAAGGCATAGCAAGACTCGGGACCTGTAGTGTTTCTCGGCCTTCACCTTTTTACAGAGCTGCATACCCGCAGCAAGTACTTCCGAACTTTTAATGGTTAATCCGTGAAATGCTGTAATCCGTGACTGTCTTAGTCCTTACCCTCACGGATTAACGAGGTTCTACTGTACTACAATAATGTAGGGGTGGTGTTATTATTTGTTTCCATCCACGTGTTCTCAAACCCACAAACTAACTGAACCATGAGAAAAAATTTCATTGCAGCCGCACATGATGCTGCGGAAACAAAAACCTTGGAACTCTGCTTAATCAGGGCTTGCTGTTGCAGCTGTACAAAACCAGGCAGGTACCATCACAGTTAATGCCCCTAATGTAGATGGTGGTTACCATACCGGTCGAACTCTTCTTGACTCTGCCAGTCAATATAGCTTTGTAACAGATGACTAAGTGAAGAAACTGGGCCTGGTTCGTTGCAATATTTTGTTATCCATGTATGGACACATGCCAGCAAATTCTCATGTTGCTAAACGAGTTGTTAACTGTCTTTGGACACCTGTAACCAAAGACTACCCCCATACACCAGCAGGGTGGTCATCCATAAAAACCCCAAAAAATTCCCAAAATTTTCCCTAAATGACAAAATTAAACTTCCCTGAATATGAAATTGTAAAACCAATAAATATAAACACATATCACCTAAAATTTTACGTAGCTAAAACGTTACATAACTAAGATACTCACTGTTGTTCAAATGTATCCCGAATTTGTCCTTGGAAGATACGAAGAAATCCTTAGTTATACAATTAGTCTTAACTTTATCTATGCCATGTAGACTGTAAGCTGGTGACACATTTAGCACACTTAACACTCAAATTTTCCAAATAGATTTGTTTCACTCAGCTTACTTATGTTACATTTTTACTACAATAGTTACAACTTGCTACACCGTTTCTGTTGACGATATTCCCTTTGTTAGTTACTACACAATTTCTGTTTACGATATTCACTTTGTTAGAGACTTGATCTCATCTATCAACTCAACTTCCTTCCTAGCATCTTTAATAAGTTTTAGCTTCTTGGCAGCTAGTTCGTTCGCAAGTACTGCAGCACTCTTCTTTATCAGGTCACCTTCAGTCTTTGTTTTGTTGGTCAGTCTTTGTTGATCCATTGCCTCCTTATACTTAGCATGGGAGTAACGTACTGAACTAATCAATTCCTTGGAAATTCCATTTACAAAAGTGTTCAATCCACCAATAACCACAATACCATTTGTACACTTGCCTCTGAGCAATCAATGACTCTTCCTTGAGGTTCTCAAGTAAACACTCACGGTAAATTGAAAAACCTCATTCCATATTAGCATTGCCATGAGAGAGTACTAAAATAATTTTTAGAAACGAAACAAGCTCCAATGAGTCTTGCACAAAAGACAAATGCTTCATCCAGAAATAGTCAAGTCGTTCCTTCTTCATACAAAAAGTCTTTGAAGTGTTTTGGACATCATCCCTTTTGCAAAGTGACAAACTGAGAGTCAATTTTGTCAGCCTCCACACAAGACATAAAATTTTTATCAGCAAGAAGGTTAAGAGTTTTTTTAAGGCACTTATTGCATGCACCTGGCCGTGTTACAACAGCTGGGTCTAGGCACGAAATTCCTTCAGTTAATGGATAATTTTGAGGTGAACACTTACATTTTTTCAGAGAATTTCTGAAAAACTTTTTTTCTGCCATTCATAAACTGTAAAATTTCTAGTTTAGAAGCATTCTTGCCTGAATCAATATTCTTTGTATTCAAAATCACTGTCTTATCTGACAAATAAACAGAAATACCTTTTGTAGAACAAATCAGATCTTTTTTCACAAACTTGGACATGATATTTAAAAACAGTGAATTTAGAGATTAAAAAAGGAACGGCACAATGGGCGTATCTGACTGAAAATGGTCGCAGCAATAGAATGAAAAAATTCTAGTTTAGGATGTAAAAGCTTATCCTTCATTGCTTCACACACAACTTAAAAAATGTTGCAATGTGGAGCTTTCAGTTTCAAGATTTCCTCTACATATCTCTGAACAAATGGATATATTGTTGTAGCCTTTCAGCAACTTTTGTGTTTTCTAGCCATCATACTTGCCAAAACTTTAATGGAAAAGAAGTTCAACCTGACAATGTGATATGATTACTCCTTCGTAGGGAACATTTTTAAAGAAATAATATTATACTCTTAACTCCATCACCTTCCACTCTGCACATTCAATAGCAGTTTTAAAGGCACCAAGAAGGGTATGTAAACCACAGGTACCAATATCCAAAACTGAAGCTTCCCCAAGGCCCCTTGCAAACTTGTCTCTAAGATCTCTCAGGAGCTTAATATTGACAGTAGGCCCTTCCATACAAAACTAAACAAATTTTTTCAGGTCAATTTCACTCAATGCTAATGTCAGTGCATTTTGCAAATTTGCAGAAGTACTGAGGCCAAGAAATGCAGAGGAGAACTATCTCCTGATCAAACAATTATTGCTATCATACCAAAGTCTAACAACTACATCCATTTGACCATTTTGGGCTACCTTGTTTTGGGACTCTTCAAACCCCACAGCAATATGTGATGCATTTGTACACATTTTTACAAGATCACAATGAAAATGTGGTGCTAAACCATACAATGTAAGATACAAAATTTTGATTCTATGCAACTGCATTTTCTGTGCAACGGTGGAGTAAGGGAACATAATTTTAAAGAAAGAGGTGTTTGTATCAGCACTACGTACAAAGACGTGCGACATTACTGTCGATGCACACCAAATTATTTCTGCACAAGTTACCTGTCATTTAAAACAAATCTATCTAAGTCACATGCTTCCTTAGCTGTTTCAGTTACAGAGTGTTTCTGTACTAACCTGTTTTACAGTTTCTGTTTCAGCTGATGAAGAAGGTTAGTTTGTGCCAAAAAGAAGAAGATTCTGCGAATATCTGCTCTGCTGACTGAAAAAACTGTTAAGCGTCAAACATTTAGAAAGAGCAGCAATTCCCTTCTGGTGCTTCTTGCCATTCATGTGGCTTCTCACTTTTGTCTTCCCCACATTACTTACAGAAAACACTGTCGCACACACACTACATTTTGCAGAAAATGGATATCCTTGAACAGATTGAAGCCAATCTTAGATTCTGCGTGAAAGTGAACACATCAATAACGTATTCTCACTCATTTTTTTACTAAATAGAACATTTACCACAAAAAAAACAAGAGAGAAATGTAACTTTCAATCCCTTACCTACGTAACTTTGCCACACCCAAGACAAAGAAGACAGATAATAGTTTACGGCTAAACACACAAAAAATTCAGTGACCTGTGTTGACAAGATGCTATAGACTGGTTCTTTTTTCACTTGAAGAAACAACTAATCCATCCGAATGGAGATTCGCGGCACCATAACTGTACGCAAAATGTCTACTTCTTCACACATTTTTCTGACACTAAAATTCAAAGGGAAACAAGGAAATCCACGTGGGTTATGTCAGTCAATTCAAGAACACTAGCTTTCATAACAAAGTTTTAAATACATGCCCGCCATTTCAAAACTAACACCATCATAAACATTCCATTGTATCAACCCTCTTCATATTCTATGGACCAGACCGAGACTAGCTGACTATGCAGTTCTGAGAGTACCAGAAACGCCAAGAAACGCAAGGTCCGGACAGGCTCATAGATACAGTGCCGCGACCGCTTCACAAGTGCACATTGGCAGGGCCCCGCAAGGCGCATACATACCATGCAACGACCACTCACCAACGCACATTGTAGGCTTGCGAGGCAACAGGACAAAATACCTGCTCTTTTTTATTTATCGGCATCATATTTCCGGAGTAAATTCTGCTGTTTTTAGTCTGTAGACACCCTGTAATTTAACATAATTAAATTTGATTGACAATAAAACCTCCAGTTTTAAGGAAAAGAATCCCTGAGATATCACTGATATTTCCAGGTGATAGTAAATTCCCTGATGTTTCCCTGTTTTTCTGGTGAGTGGCCATACTGACCCGTGACGACATTCGTCAAGTCCAAAGTCCAAAATAGCAAATATTTGCCCACTGCAACTGTCAACATTGACACACGGAACTAACAACATTTCATGCTTGCAGTTGACAGACCCCCAATTTTCCACTCCTCCAAGCCCAGTAGACATGTTGATTGGTTTCTGACATGTTTCCACATCTTCTGCTTCGCTGTACACTGACCCAGGACAGCTACTCACTTGCGGTCACTTACACTGTGTTTGGCCGGGTGCTCATGAGAAAACGACCTTAGACTACAATATTTTCAAACTTCTGTCTCTCTACTGACATGTTAACTCACTTTGAATAGCAGCCAGGAAATTCTGGGAGATAGAAGTTGAGTCATGTACCTAACTACACCCTAAGGAAATGCATTGTGAGGAACTGTTTGCCAATACTTGCACCAGGATAACAAAGGTTTACATAATATTGCTTCACTCTTGAAATATTCTCTGCTTCACTTTGAAGAATCATGTTTGGAGGCATATAATTTGTTCTATAACTTATAGCACAAACTTTCTAGTGATCCTCAACTAAAATAATGTAATTCCTGCATGTCAGATTACTGGCTGCAATGCCACATGCTCCTGATGCAACCTGAGATGTTGAATTCACTGGCCTTTTATCTGCCTTACCATAGAATTTTGAGCTTGGGCAGCCATTCCACAAAGCTCAGGTTTGTTTTTGATGCCTCGGCCAGTGGCGTATCGTTGTTCGATAACTGCTCACCGAAGCTGCAGGACATCAAAGAGATAATACTGTCCTTCAGATGACTTGAGTTTGCTTTCATTATGGACATGTACTGTCGCATCAAATGCCTAAGAAAGCCATCATGACTATAAGAGTATTTTTTGGAGGCCAACTGGTCACAATGCTGTCCTTGCCATCACAATGCTCAATCAGATGAGATGGATAATACCCTCAGGTATCGTCAATGTTGATACCTGATATGTAAGTTGACAATGTGTCAAGACCTCCCAGCATTGAAGCAGTCAACATCAAGCAGAAAGGCTTGATCGAACTGTTGAAGGTAGGAAGCTTCAATTTTACGAAGTTTGCAAGCCACAAACCATTAGTGCTCTTGCAATTTCCCCTTAACATAGTGCAAATTAACTGTACTTAGTCTCTTGATAGTAAAATTAAATTGCCTACAGTTAATATACTACGATAAAATCGCATGCAAAATGTGACCTGGCTTAAATCTTTGAACCGCTAGGGTGACTCTCCCCAATTGTGACGCCCACAAAAAGTCTTATTCAGCATCTCTGATAAAAATTGTTGGGATTCTGCCTACTCTCAGTGCTCCTAGCAGACTTTGCGACACTAGGCAATGGATTAGCTGCCATAATGGCATTCGGACAAAGTTTCACGGGAAAATTATGTACACATTTCGTTTTGAGGTAAAATTATGTACATGTTTCATCAAAGAAACACAATTTTACTTAAACAACCCAAACAAATCCAACTTAGGGCTCTAAGATTTACAGGGATGTAAAAAAACAACTAGCCATTTTTCCCTAACATCTCATCGCAGATATAAAAATTAGTGGTTCAATATCATTAGCTACATTTCTGTAAAAGATTGACACCAATTCCAAATGTGAAATCTCAAATTCTGCCGTGATCCCACAATCTATATTATCATCTTGAATTTCTCTAAATTGTAGCAGAATTTGAAATGCCTTGCTTTTCCAATTTTTTAAATCCTACAAGTTACTGTTAAACTATAATGAAAAATCAATTTGAACCATTTTCTAAGTTCCAGGAGAGGCAAGTTGTCGAATGTACACTTTTATGACACCGCCAATTTGGTCACACCTAAATTAATACTCCATTTACACTCCTCAACAGACACTTAAAAATAAAATAGATCTTTATCAGTAGAGCCTAGAGTAGAATCACTATGCCACCTTCGTCCTATGTGAATAAAAAATCAGGAACTCAAGTACCCATTTTTATTGTAAGTCTACAACACGTACTTAGGGCGGAAAGTTAATTATGTACAAATATGAAAATTAGTTTTTAAAATTCTATTCTTGTATAGACCATATTAAAATTATTTTGTGTCAAGAGCAGTCTCACAAAATGTTCTTTGTCTCTGAATGAAAAAATAAATATTTATTAACAACTATCAAAATTCAAAATAATAACTGTCACAACATTCTTGAGGAGAGAGAGAATAAGAAAAAAGAGAAAAAGAGAAAAAAAGAGAGAAAAAGAGAGAGAAAGATGAGAGAGAGAAACTCGCAATCCTCAACTCTGCAAGGTTAATATCAGGCAGTGATTGCCCTTTCTGTGTGAATGTTTCAGTAGGTAGATAGTTATATAATTATCCCAGTGTTTGTGCAAACTTTTTTACAGTTTGCTGAGGTCTAATTTTTTTATCAAATTCTAATTATATATATATTTTTTCATATTTAACATTCATAGATATTCTTACACCTAGAAGATTTACAAAATAAGCTACTGTTGTAACTAAACCAAACAAACTATATGTTCTCTGATGCAAAATTCAGAAAATTTTCACTGCAAGTGTACTAATATTAATATAATTCACAAACAATTCTTTCTCTCAAGTCTGTTCAACTGTTAAGTGTAAAATTTATTGGCAATGACAATGCATGATTGCAAAGTAGTGTTATAACATGGAATTTAGAAATGCACAATACGGTTACATTTAAACAATAGATTATGAAAAAATAACAGCTTAGCACATACACTCCGTTACATACGATTAACACTTTCTACTAAATGATCAAATTTATGCCTACTGCCACAAACAAAATGACTATTATCCATATTATTTCTGAAAATTTTCAATTTAAACAAAACTGCCTCTTTCAGAAAAATACTACACATGTACAACAGGTGCTAACCTGGAAAATTCTTTTATTATAGTCCAACAACATCCCAGCAGGTCTAACATATTTCCAAATGAAATTTTTTGACTGAAGTGTAATGCTTTTAAAATCCATGTACAATAAGTCCTCACAAGGCTATTTAACACAAACAGTTTTATGAACATTTAATTTTAATGTTCCTTACATAATTTTCTACTTTGTACAAATTTTGTTTTATAATTATCTAAGCATTGTACTTACTTTAATCCCGGCAAATCTCTGTAAAAATTTAGGGCGGAGGGTCAGGATTCCACAGTCTCGTGAGTCTTCAAGTGATGGATAAGGTGGATGTTCTTTCTCAGTTCTAAAAAAAAATTCCAAAGATATGTTAAAAACTATACATAAATCTCAAGACTGCCCAATCACCACACACACTGTAAATATTATTAGAGTGTTACCTTCTGCAAGTGTTTTCATTTTTCCGAAGCACTAAAACCTTGCCAGTAAAGATTCAGATATGCATATTATATGCTTGACCGAAATGGAAACAAGCAAACAAAAAACAAAACTAATACATTAATCAAAACTTATTACAAATACAAACCAACGGGAAAACTGGCAAAGTGATCAACTGATAAAAAGTTAGAAATGTTTTCAAAATTGTTACAATGACTGAGTTAGTTTGGATTACTTCCTAAGCCCCAATAATTGTCAGGATACATTCCATGCACTAGCATTGCACATGCATAGTTTGTGCACTAAGAAAAAAAAATTAATGAGCAGTACAATGTAGCACAATGACCCATACAAAACAGCTACCAATGTCATTCCTCTCCTCTGCTTTTTGCTGATGTACACTATGCAAAGTGGTGAAGAATGGATATGGGAGGCACAAGATCAACTGCCCAATCCCTGCAGCCCTCTTGTGCCTTGGTTGATGAGAATATAAGCAGACTCATGACAACATATGTAAATGGATTGTCTTAGTAACAGTCAAATAGTTTACCGCAATTCAGAAATCACCGGAAAACCTCTGTTCTGCTGCCAGTAAGATATTGCATGTTACAATAGTAAATGAAAACAAGTCCAGCAGTTTATTATTGTTGCAGCTACTATGTATAGCAACAGGACAAAAGGAGTAGAGAGTTGTTACCACAAAGAACCTGACATAATGAGTAGGAAGACTGTCACTTAGGATCAAACTTGGTACGGGGGTGCTCTATGGTTTGACAGTAAAGAAAATGCCTGGAAATTACTAATGTAGATCTTCACAACTGATCATACACACACTCCTGATAGGGGCAGCTATTGGTAAACAGAGAAGCAGGGAAAGCTATGGCTCCAGGCCAAACAGTCCTGAATTATCTTTGAATGAAGCCCTCCGAGTCATGTATGTAAACTTAAAAAGTCTCTTGCTGGGTCAGCAGTACATTACGACAGAGGGAAAGAGCCTGTCAGTTTCAGCCTACAGGCGCACGACACACTGGATTCCTTGGCCTGGATTTTCTATGCTCCGGATGGAGTGCTGGGATACGGGGTAGTCATGCCTAAGGAGACCTAAACGATGCTGTAGATCACATGTAGCAGTTGCAAAGTATCCAGATAAGACCTACGACTCATTTACAGCTGGGAAACAAGCCCTCCAGTCTAGGCTTGGTGGCGTACAACCATTGCATTTTTTAAACTAAGTAATGTTATTGAGCATATCTCTTCCCCGCCCACAACAAGGGAGGAGAGGAAGAAGGTGGGCACACAACCTATGAGGGAGCACTGAGTTACCACAGGCTGCAACAGAGCTGAACCAAAATATTTACAAATTTTTAGTTAATTTTTTAACTCCTACTCAAATTACAATAATTCCATTCTTTCTTTTAGTACCTTTTCTTCCTTTCATTCTAAGTGCTTCTGTATCAATGTTAACATATATGTTACTAGATGACTGAAAATAAAATCTGTAAGTTTGAGATGCAGTTAGCGCAAAATATTTTTAAAAAGGCATTCAGCAAATAACCTCAGCAAACACAGTAAATAACCATCAGTGAATAACTAGGGCACCTTACACACATGATGTATTGAGATTAAATGTCCATTTTAACAAACTGTGACTGGTTCAATCTTAAAGTATTTTTAATAAAGTGCACTTAATAATTTCTGAATAACATAGAATTTATGTAAACATTTAGAAACAAATTTGACAAAAAAATTTTTTCTCTTTAAAAATTATAATTTTTACACGAGACAGGTAACTTTAACAAGCAACTGAATAACAACGTATTGGAAGGAAACTTAAATTTGTCTCTGTACCATGATTTTATTTCTAATAGAAATGGTGACACAGTGAACTAAATTTGATATTTGAGGGGATTCTGTAGTCATCTGTACAAACCACTGATTGTAGAAGAGATGAAAGGTGTGTCGGGGGTAAACACTGCTTAAATATCCATAATTTTCTTGTTAACTGTGTCTCAAGCATGTTAAAAGGAAAAATGGTAATAATGCATCAGAAAATAGTGAAAGAGAGTATGGCACAATTGAGATAGTTTGGTTAACGAAAAACTTGCTAGCACACCACCTTCTATTTTTTTTTGTCTGGCTAAATTATATGCCGCATGATATTTATTCATAAGGCGACTTGCCTCAGCCAATTGTGTATGTATGTTACATGCACCAGACTAGAACACTTCTTAATGTCTGACGAAAATTCACATGCTTCTAAAGAAATAAGATTTTGAAACAGGTACTATAAACAACACAAGATGGTAAATTTATAATTTAAATAGTCTTTACTGCACAATCTGGCATGTGAATAACCAATAAAAATATAACCAAGAATAAATTCTGTGGTTAACAGTAGGCCACGCCCTGAAAAGTAACATGCTAAATACGATGCAACATTTTAATGATAAACATGGTGATTGCTGCACAGCAAAACACCAAGTGCACCCCTGAAAATGTGTATTTTGGACAACACCTGGCTAGAGATGTTTTACATGTATGAGTCCTACGAAAAACAGGCACAAGCACCAAATAAAGTGCAGCCTCAAAGCACAAGGCACTATAATACTGACAAGTCTATCCATTGTCTGATATCCTATTATCATTATTTCAATGATAAATCTATATTTTAATGACACAATACAGGAATGGGAATGCTACATTTACATCTGATATTTTTAATGGCCTGCGAAGGAATTTTCCTGCTTAACTCTTTTGCTGAAGAGTAAAAAAATTTTGTGCCGAGATAGTGTAAAAAAATTATAAAAAAGTTTTTTTTGTAAATAGTTTATTTTTGGTTATTTTTAAGCAAGAAAACAATGTATCTATGGTTTACAGAGTCATTTAATTCGATGTTCGATTAAAGTCGCATGTCACAGTTTAGAATTATTTTGTATATTCGACTATACTGGAATGTCGCAGCGAAGGAGTCAAATGAGAACATGAAAATTCCTTTGTGTTTTTGCCTTCATGAAATAAACACTAGAGACAAAGACAGCAGAGAGAAACCAATATTCTGAAACAAAAACTTTCTAAAACACTATTTTCAAGCAGACAAAACTAAAAAAGTTTCATTGTTGTTAGAAAGACTTGAGTTCTGCACTCACAACAGCCTCCCTACAGAGCGAGGTGTGGCAATGATACAATGTTAAACGCCCATTCGGGAGGCTCCAGAATTAATTCCCAGCCACAGTGGTTTTAATTTTCCATTGATTCACAAAATCACTCCAGGTGAACGCTGGGATGGTTCCTTAAAATAGGCCATGGCAGATTACTGTCCCAGTTCCTGTCATAGTGTACAGCTGTAGGTCAATATCATTGACAGTCTCACTTTTGACGAGACAAAAAGCCCAATAAAAAAAACACCCACCTTTCTTTGCAAACATTCTCTAACCCCTGAACATACACACCAACATGTAGCTTGCACGTCTCGTCCTTTGGCAGCTGTCCATGATCATTATTTTTCTATATAGTTATACTCATCAAAACAAACTAAATAAGATATATAGATGTAAGTCTTTATGGAATAAAGAGGTAAAATTAGCCTTAAAAATCGGTCTGCTAATAAAGCAGTTATTAACTACTGAACTCGAGCAGTGATAGCATTTAATCATTACAGTGAAACCTCGATAACTCGGACCTCGATGTGCCGGACTTTGGATAACTCGGACAGAATTTCAAAAAACCAAATAAATTTTAATTAAATTATTTTTTGGTCAAAAAACATAAGAAAATTTTGTCTGCCTCATTTAAATCCATCACGTTTTATTTTAAAAGAGTATTAAGCTTGAAACACAGTTATCATCGCTACATAGCCTTTAATAATCCCACCGTAAAATATGTGGCAAGTTCCGTGTAGTTAAATGTTGCTAGCGAGGCGCGCGAGTGGAGATGCAACTCAGCAGGCAGACCGCACTTCTTTATCTTTCCTCCCTCGTCACCGCGCAAGCCACACACGTACGTGCGTCATTAATAAACATTCCAGTGTGGTGCTTCTCAATTGGACAGTAACTACAGGTCACAATAGCACCTAAAGGGAAATTTATTTTGTTCTGGTATGTGCGATAAATTCAAGATTGCAAAACTATTTGTTCCGGACATTAATAAAAAAAATTAAATGCCATTGGTTTGCACTGCAATGTACGCAAGGTGATGAGAGGGTTTTACGGCCCTTTAACGACGTCTTACAAGCCGATGAGGGTGAAGTGAGGTGAAACAACAACACAACATCCATGCCCGAGCAAAGATTCGAACCCAGGGCCTCTCGCACCGTAAACTGGCGCCTAACCCACTACGCTAGAGGCCGGCGTGATATCGAAAAAAACTAGGGCTTAATAAATTATAAAAAAAAAGGAGGGACAGAAATGGGCTTTTGCCCCGGGCCGCACATTCGAGAGGGCCTCGCTTTTGAACAAGTTAAATGATTAAAATGAATGGGCTTTTATTGAGTTCCCATTAACGTTTATTATATCTGTGAAATTTATTTCAAGTGTAGAGTGTGTGTAAAGACGTCACTGATCTATGACGCAGCAAAGGTAAAATAGTATGGAAGGAGGCCTATAAGCGCACATTATCACTTCAACCACGGCAGAGACTTCAACTCAACAAAAAAAAAAAAAAAAAAAAAAAAAAAAAAAAAAAAAAAAAAAAAAAAAAAAAAAAAAAAGGAGGAAAGGTAGGCTGAGATTTACGTTGCTCCTGGCCTCGTATTCTAACAAAGAGGCCCTGATCGTTATTTTCTGATTGAGATGTCAATTCCGAGAAACTTAGAATAACCCCCCTGGAAAAAAAAACATTTCTCGTAGGAAACATTTGGAATGGTTGAATGATACATATCTGGAGGAGACAGTAAACAAATGGTACATCAGTACAAGATAGATTGTGGTGTGATGTGTAGAACTGCAAGCCGCAGCTGACAAACTGACTAATCTCATTTCTTTTACATACAGTACTTAGACACTTGTCAGATACGTAACAATTCATAGTCTTAAATGCATTGTTTTAATATTTTTGTGCTTTACTTTTGGTTGGTTTTGCTCCCATTTATCTCAGTTGAACGTGATTTGAGTTTTATTGCTTTTTAGTGTGACAACTTGTGTAAGAATAAAGCTGTAAATTGCATGTTTTATGATTCAGTTCACATGCATAAAATTAAATTTTAAAAATCAGAAGTGTTAAAATGAGTTTACATATTTCTGTACAGTGATCCAAAAGGATTGTTAATTACAGTACCGTATCTGCTCTCGTATAAGAGGAAAAATATTTTTGTGTCTTCAGAACTCTATATGAGGTGAGCGTAATTATCAGGCTAGCAGCTGGTTGCAGACACTGTGACATGCTGATGTTCAGCAATTTTTCACGTAAACATCTCGTGAGTTGCGTGTGGTCACGTGAGGTGTGTGCATTGCTGTTGAGCCTGTACCGGTTGACCTTGACTACTTCCGCTCGCACTCTACCTCCCTAGCTTATCTCCAACAATTATCTCTCTCTCACACACACACGCACGCACGCACATAGACTATCGCCAGCCAGACGAGAGAAGGGGTGAGAACTTTTATGTAGTAGAAGGGTGCCTTGGTGCCAGCTTCTAGCACAGATAAAAAAAGATCAGCTAGAAGTAGCATAAAAAATAAATAAAAAAGAATCTGCCGGCCCAGGTTGTTTGACATTCTTTCACTGTTCATGTTACAGTGATAATTTCCCCACGACCTCCTCCTGTAAATTGATACTTACAAAGCAGTATACATTGCTGCCTCTTTTGCTTATAGAAATGATAGCGTACTAGTTTCCTCACATTTCTTGTGATTAATGACTGATTACCCCTCCTCCCCGGACGCCCCCTCGATAACACGGACAAATCGTAACTCGGACAGCTTCTCCCCCCTTTTAGTCCGAGTTATCGAGGGTTCACTGTATATGTTTATAGCAACAAGTGAGAAAAATTATGAATCTGCTGCAAGGAAAACAAATTAGGGTTTCAAAGGTGTTTACATTAGCATGGATATCTCTTAAGTGAAAAAATGCTAGTAGCAACTTCATTTTTTTCCTTCGGTTGGCCTACTTTTCTATGGATAGCTTTAGCAGTGTACAATAAGCTTGTTATCTCTATTTCAATGTTTAAAAAATTTGCAAATTTAAAACCAAAGATAAGTCAGGGCTAAAATAATCACTAAAAATCTGGGGTGAAAAAACCCTTTGTTATTAATTTTCTTGTATGTTTTTTCAAGAAAAATAGTTAGCTTTGTTACTCTTAGTTGTAAAAAATGTCATAGGACTACAAATATGACAAGGCATTACATCTATTCATATGGTATTTTAAACGGGAAAAGATTTAGGCCTACTGTTCCTTTGTTAGAATGCTACCTGATTGGCTTTGAAATTGCGTAGAAAGTGACTTACAATAACATCCCTAGTTTACAAACATCCAAAACATGGAACCAAGCACATTCATAAGTGTCTCCTGTGATTTTATTAGATGAGGCTTGCCTTGCATGTTGAGGTGAGTATCAGCTGTCAGTTTTTATCAAGTCACCACATCAGAGCTTTTTTTTACTACAACAACTTATTTTGCATGATCTTCCAGTTGAGAGAGTAAGTGTTCTTGTTTAAACTTAAAAATAATTAGGTACCCCAAAGCAGTATAAACAGAAGATTATAGCCACAAAAACTACATCACAAAACTTAGAATTAAATCACCTAACACCTTATTTATGTCACAGCCCTCTCGCCTGTACTGAAACAGCACAACACTTCCACTGTTGTAAACAATGAGACAGGTGATCTGTTCTGCTTTTTAATAAAAAAATTTTAACATAATTCAGCAGTTTAAGCGAGACAGTGAGCTATTCTGTAGCAAAACTACTGCAGATGTTTATTACCTGATTTAGAAAGACATATAGGCTATTTATAAATGTTTAAATTATGGAAAATCATGAGTAACTTGTAGGGTGATTTTTAACTTCAACACAACATTTTTAGTAGTAAAGTAAGTCCTCGATTTATGTCGCGGTTAGGTTCCTGAAAACAATGACGCAAATTGGAACGACTTCAGTGTCAGACCAGCCTAGCTACAGCCAAGCCATTTTAGAACATAGGAATGTTAACTCTTATGCGCACAAATGGATAAACGAGATCATGCATGAATAAATAACTACGTTATTATGAATTAGCGACTACTTAAATTGAAAAACGGGTACTCAAACATTAGCAACATTTATCCAAAACGACGTAAAGCGGCACGACGTAAATCAAGGATTTACTGTATACTACATCAAGATCCTTTAAAATATCCATGATTTTCATTTCAACTGATAGCACTACACAAAGCAATAGATAAAAATTAGAAAATAGTTCGTACAAAGTTCACCTGCAACCATATTTGTAAATTTTTACATACACAATATTTTGACTATTTAACTATTACACTACATAGGCTAAACACATTCTGACCACTTGACTCAATGTTTAGAGCTCCTGTCCGTTTGGCCGAGCCAAGTGTCCTGGGTTTTAATTCCCGTCTAGGGTGGTGAAATTTAATGCTACCTCCCTGAGTTCAGGCAGGACTGGGTGCTGTGTCTGACCCTTCACCCTCACTCCTGCAGAAGACAATAGCAAACCATCACAGGTTCATCCTCGCCAATAGCCACAGGTATTCCTCTTTTCCTGAGGCCGTCTACTTCCAGATAAATAAATGGAAGTAGTTTAGAAAAAAATGTACAGTAACTCAGAAAAATAAAATCATTCTTCTTATTTAGTAAATTAGGATGATGATATATGTTCAGTACAATAATTATACAGCCATTTAAAACTAAAATCAAATTAAACTCCTGTGAAATACCCTATAAATTTAACACACCTGTCGACAATGCCAACGGAAGGATTTCGACTGTGACATTTTATAACTGTGTCATGGCAGCAAGTGATGCCTGATGGACTTGGGGCTGTAGTCACTACATTGGATGTCTCTTCACCAGATGCTGGGGTTTCTGCGTACAGTCCGGTCATGGTGTACATGGACTCCTGCCGGTGATGGCCACGGTGCACCGAACAGTTTGCTGCCATGTCTAAGCCTAGTTGTTTCTGTTCCAACAATTGCATGTGGAATATTCAGTCTATTGTCATTGTGTCAATGGAGAAACACTCCATTGTGAAAATACCTAAAACATACAAATTAAATGCATATCAGTTTAAAAAGTTTCTTGACTCTAAAAATGTATGCAACAATTGTAAAGTACCCCAACTGACAAAAATATTACAAAACATTAAATCACATAACCTAATTAGTTAGCAGGCTATTTAAAATTAGGCTACATCAAAGATTTTTAATTTTGTACTAGAGAATGTATAGGATGTCGAGAAACAATTGCATAATAAGCTCACTACGCAAATCCTAGGTTAAATAGGAGACAAAAATGTTAGTGCAAAATGTTGTACAAAGACATTTTACATACATAATGTGGCAACACAGCTCTGTAGTTAGTCTTGTGCTCCACAGATACCTTACTTATCTTACTACTACTGTTCTGACCTGCATATTATGGATGCAGGTTAAAAATCCTGAGCAGTCAAAACATGATTCTACGTTCACTTTATGAAACATACATAATACCTGGACAGTAATCACATGAGGGAACTTTCTCTGTGCAGTATTGCCACATTATGCACATAAAATGCAATCATACAACATTTTGCCATTTACACTTTTGCCTACAATTTAGCCCAGGATTTGTGTGGTGTTCTTATTATGCCGATTGTTTATGGCAATTCTGTATAGTAAAACCATATGTTGAAATATAACTTGAGTGGTTACGTACCATTAATTATTTCCCATCTAGAAATTCAGTTACATTATAATATTCAATACAATGGTAGGGTCATTCCATGGAAAATCAACCAATTTCAATTATTTTGGTTGCTGACCCATTTTGAAAAAATTTGAAATTTTGTCACACATAATGTACATATTTCAACAGTGCAAAACCCAAAGTTATTGATTTTTATCTGCCCTCATTTTGATTTTACAGAACAAAATGGCCGGTACCGTGTACCAAAATTTACATTTTCAAGGGTTTTTGTATTGTTTAATATCTTGATATCCATAAAAGATACAAAGTCATGTGTTATCTCATTGCAAAGAGGAGACTGAGGGCTATAAATAATGCTAGTAAAAATAAAC
>PNEQ01002205.1:0-52753 GCA_003012365.1 Medauroidea extradentata | reverse complement strand
CGAAATTGGTTACTCGAAAAATTATTTTAAAAAAAGGTATTTCTTTGTGATTTTCTTTAACTTTACGCTTAATGCGCGAACTGAAGACAACTACTATAATTTTTTTTATTATTTTTCCCAAATTCAGAATATAAAAGTGCAACTTTTCCTCACTATTAGAATTTGAAAATCCGAAATTGGTTTTTTTCGGCCCACCCTAATGTGTAACACCTGCAGGCATTCAGAAATGCAAGGACTATGGAATCATACTACTTACTATATCTCCATACACAAGCCACAAGCTCCAGCCTCTCGACCGAAGAGTGTTTGGGCCTTTTAAACATTTTGTTAATCAAGCATCTGATGATTTCATGGTAAGTAATCCTGGTAAACCAATAACTATTTATGATATTCCTGAAATTGTAGGGAAAGCTCTCCCAAAAGCTATAACCCTCAAAATATTATCAAAGGCTTCCCAAAAACAGGAATCTATCCATTTAATTCAGATGTATTCACAGATGATGATTTTCTACGAAGCTACGTAACTGACCATCCAGATACCACCATTCAAAACACTATTCCTGCTGAGCATATGCCTGATGTATCAACAGGCCTACCTTGTCTTCCAGCAGTTTCAAGAACAGAGTCCCCATTACCTGTATGTAGTGCAGACAGAGATCTTCAAAACCAGCGAAACGTAGAGGTTGTGAGCCCAGAGGTCGTTAGACCATTTCCTAAAGCCGGCCCTAGAAAACAGGGTAGGGGTCGGAGACCAGGAAAGACTCTGATTCTAACAAACACTCCAGTTAAAAATCGAATTGAAGAAGAGCAAAAACTGAAATTATAAAAAAATAACACATTGATGAGGACAAGGAAACTGCAAAGAGAAAAAACAATGATATTCAAAAGTACAAAGAAATTGAAGTTCGCGACAAAAAGTGACAGCGATGAGTCAGAGATGATGGATACTGATTACAGCGATGTAGACAATGATTTGGAGGATTTCGAAGAGTTAGAAGAACAAACAGAAGCCAGTGTTAGGCCTAGTGTTGGAGATTACGTCCTCGTCAAGTTTTCCGGAAAGAAAACCATAACTCATTTTGCTGGGTTGATTTCTGCTGAACTGGTTAAGAATGAAGAATTTGAAGTTGTATTCTTACGTAAAAAAGACGCTGGCCATTTTAGTTATCCAGAGAAAGAAGATCGATCAGTTGTTTCTAAAAGTGACATAGTTTCCAAGCTTCCAGTTCCTTTGTCAATCGGTGGTACGGAACGAGTAGCACTTAAAATGAAGTTTTATTTTGATTTTTCTGTGTTTAATAATATGTATTAGAAGTGTTTGTGACATAGTTGCAAAGTTTCCTGCCCCTTTGTCGAGTGGTGGTAAGAAACTAGCATCATCTCTTAAAAAGGTTTATTTTGATTTTTTTTTGTATGTTTGATTGTTATTTTCTTTGTGTTTGCAATTTTCCTGTTGTTGATAATGTACAAAAGAAGTGTTTCTAGCATTCTTGCCAAGTTTCCTGTTCCTTTGTAGAGTGGCGGTAAGGAACAAATAGCCATATCTTCAAGTGACTTTTTATGAGTTTTATAATGCATATTAGAGGTAATTTTCAGTAAGAATACTCATATGTAAGCCTAATACACATTGCTTTAGTAGACTTACTCATGTTTCACATTTTATTTCACGTATTAACCTAGTATGGAAGTAATTTACAAACCCGGGTCAAATCTCCCACACTATGGGTCAAGCTTCCCATATACAGGGAGGTTTGACCATACTTGTTAATGTTTTTGTTTTTAATCTTGAAGATTAACTGTATTGATTCAAGCTTTTATTTAATATTCATTACGAAGGTATCGAACCAAACTTTTTTTAAGATGGTTTCTACTGCAAAAATTAAAAAATTATAATGATGAAACATGGTCAAGCCTCTCCTGTCTCCCTACTCTTCAATTTTCTTAATGTACTTTCAAAAATAAGAATTACTCTTCCCTTTACAAATTTCAAGGAATGAAAAGTAGTTTTAAAAAATTTGGGCCCTGTTCACAACTGGTAGAACCAACCCGATTTCAGTTGTTCATAGCTGCAGTGAGTAGACAGAGTCCCTTCTTGAAAAATTTTCTGTTTTACAAAAATAAGGATTTTGGTGCTAAAACTCAACCCAAAATATGTAAAAACAATAAAGGAAAAATAAGGATGAAACAGACTGTATAGTGCTTGCACATTTTTCTGAAAATTTGTCTTGCTCAAGATGAAAACAGAGCTTCCGCTGGGTGAATCAGCAGACTGCACTACATCAACTTGTGTACTACTATTAGTCAGAGGGACCAGTGAAATGCCAAAGATTGTAAGTAATTAGTGATTGCTTAAAACATAATACAGTTACATTCTACACT
The DNA here is from genome assembly GCA_003012365.1 of Medauroidea extradentata. Taxonomy (NCBI): domain Eukaryota; kingdom Metazoa; phylum Arthropoda; class Insecta; order Phasmatodea; family Phasmatidae; genus Medauroidea; species Medauroidea extradentata. The sequence goes on along the minus strand of PNEQ01002205.1, from coordinate 50,374 downwards.
TTTCAAGAACACCTAATAAGTGCACCACCAATACAAAAAGTTATATATTTCAGTGTTGGTTCAGCAAATCAGTAAGAAAACAAAATTAATTTTACCAGTGTAGACTATGTCATAATTTCCAAGATTTTCACTTCAAGTGTAGTGGAAATTATTCTCTTCATATGGGAAAAACGCATGTGATAGCATAAGTGGGGCAACATGAAGTAAACTAAGAATACAGGAACCAAATATTGTCACCAGAGGAGTTGTATGAGATTTGATAAGAAAAAAATCCCTTGCATTTCATATAGGCCTAGTCATTTGGTTTAACTTTGCACAATTTTGGGGTAACACTGTACCAGACATTTTATATACATAATAGTTTTATATCCTTAAACAACTATGAAAACTTTAAGATTAACAAACTTAACCTATTAAGAACACAACTGTATTTTTAAAATCTGACATACTCAATTTTAAATTAAACTAACCTGGTACTACAAAGTTGCCCTGACCGGTACAAAGATACCCCAAATTACTGTACTGATGTTTCTGGACAAGAATTCCACGCCAACGAACAAATGCTGAAAGAAATTTTTGGAATGTGCAAGGCGTTGCCTCATATGAGGGATAAACAATATCAGAAGGAACAAAGCCTAGATTTCAGTTGATTTTGAATATCATCTAGTGACCGAATTAAACTCACAATGCATTCTGACATTTGAAAAAAATGACTTAATTGCATGTGGGTATGATGAAAAATGTTGGTTGGGGGTTGTACACGTAGAGTGAAAACAATGATGTGCTGGTGAAGTCCTTCCAAACTGCTGGGCAACAAACATCTTTTAAACTATCCAAAATTGATATGCCTACTGTTTGGGTGCCAGTCTTCATATTTTAAGAAAACTGACACTTTTGGAGCTCACAACAGCTACAGAACGTTCTCACATTTCAGAAACATCGTGCCACACTATTTTGCAACTAGTGTAGCTACAGAAACACTGTATAACTAATCCCAGCTACTTGCTGCAGACCAGGTGTCAAGTTTAAGGTACTGATTGTTGTAATATCTAACATGCAATTAATAGAATATTAAAATTCTAATTTTAACTGAACACTTATAATGACATTGCATGTACCATATTTAATAATTTTAGAAGCTCCCCACCAGAGATATAATAGGCTACCTCTTAACTTAGTTTGAGAAATTCAAGCAAACTGCAATGTTTAGTAGGTTAAAGAAAATTTCTGGAAAAAAATACAAGCTCAAAACTTATGAATAATTTTCTCTGAGTATATGAGAATTAAAAGGAAAATTGTTAATTCTGATACTTTTCTTCCCAATAAAATATTTTTTTATTCCAAAAAAGACAATCAGCAATGCAAACAAAGCTGAATCTCTGGCACAGTAGGCTACAATGGGGTGAAGTACTGAAAATATGCATAAGTTAAAAGTAAGGTTATTTTTTACTAATACAACGGTTTATGATACAAGGCTTAAATATGTTTTGTGCTCCAAATAACTTAATTAGGTAAATTTCAAATTGAGCATATAATAACATGCACTAAGTTGTGAAAAAAGCTGTAGCGAAAAAAATAGAGGGATTTTTCTAAATATCAGTTTTGAAGTGTCAGTATGTGTAGAAATGTTTGTGAAGAAAGTCAGAATTAAAAAAAAATCATACAAAACCAAATCATTTTGTATTGGACAATTTCATATGTAATGAACCGTCGGCACTAAAAATGTAGGCATACACAATAAAAATGTAATGGATAGCCTACAACAAATTTAAGTTGGAGTCACAATTATCCAACGACCAAGACACGACAGGCCTGGTGTAACAGTTTTAGTGTTACAAACATAGAACATGAATACAAAATTTAATTTTTGCTCAAACTGAGGAATTGTATCAAATAAGTTACTACTATGAACAAAATTGCATATAGGATTAGGAGGACATTTTCCAATCAATATACATAGATTCTTAAAGTAACGTAAATAACATAGGGCCTAAAAAAAGAGTATACATCTTCAACGAACTTAGATATAGTACCATCTTTTTTTTCATCCTGGTGGTTGAAAAAAATTATTAAATAGGTTTCCTTTCCTACAGAACTATTTGCTGGCAAATAATGTGTTTATACATTTTTTCCACACAACTGAAATTTACTAGCGTGGAGAAATTTGATAAAATTTTATTTATATTGAGTCAAGTCCATTGCTACATGAAATCCCTTTGCTGCTGTTTTATTATCAGACCGACATCACTGTCACAGCCACTTGGTCGCTGCTGATATTGGGTCAGATGCCAGCGTAGTACACACACCAGATTCATAAATCAGGGTGCGAGGTAGTAATACCTACCCATTTAAATTACAACTATTCGGATCTCAACGACCTAACATAACCTATCATAAATGAAACTATCAACTAACACCAGTAGGGCCTACAACAATTCCAGTAGTAGACCCATTAAAAATCGTAGCAATTTTCGCAAATGAAAATTTTGTAAACCTAATGTAGCTTAAGCAGGCCTACAGGCTACGATAAGCGGAAAACTGAGGTTAAAACATGCAGCAGTCAATCTTGGACATTGATTTCTTTTCACAGCTGCCGACATTATACGGCACACAAGGGCATTTTACGCCCATTCTCATGCTACTTCGAGGTGACAACACAAAGAAAGTGCTGCTAGTGACGTTAACATCCGGGTTAGTGTACAAGGTACAGTATGGTAACTTTGCTGTGAAGCAATTAGAAAGAAATTGCCGTCTCCCAAAACAACACTTGAACCGAATAAAATCTAACGAAGATGGGTCACGTTTTAAGCCATGAATTATTTCGATAGCCTTACATCAAATAACATAGCCTATTCGCAACACTACTGCACATCATTCATATAAACAACGTAGGTCGTTTTGTAATACCGTACCTTGTTTCGTTCACAACTATCCAAATGCATTGGTACCTACAAGCCAGGTACATTTTCTTATACAAAGGAACCTTTCGGCTTAATTCACTATATAAAATACCCTATTTAATCAGAAATAATAACAAAACCTTAACAATTAAACATTAATCATCACAGATAACACCGATGCTGAACCAGATTACGAATACTTACAGTACCAACCACAACATCTGACACAACACTGAAGGGAACCATTCTGTTACCAACACACATAAAAGTTTTATATTTATTAAACTTGTTTGTTTGTTTTATTGCATCCGTATGATCTTTTCAATACACAATAGTACAAAGATATTAGACAAGTCATGAAGATTACATAATAATTAGAAAACATACATTTACTACAATTACACATGTTTATACAGACACTGCTATCTCATATGGTAAATGAATTCATGTTGAATCTTCGTCAGCTCCTTCTGTACACAAAACTTATAAGTTCTTTGTTTTGGAAATCTAAAACAGAAAACAGGAAAGAGAAGCAGAAGAAAAAAGAAGAGATTTGTGCAGTGTGCGACAATATGTGGTCTTTCTAATGTTTCTGATTCAAATATTCTTCTTCAATGGAATAGAAAGCTTGTTCATCAAGAAAATCCTTTAGCTGTTTTGTAAAGAGTTTTGGATTTGAGGAGAACATTTCTTGAAGGTTTTTGGGAAGTTTATTAAAAACCCTACCAGCACAGCAAGTCCCCAGGATGTCCTAGGGACATCCTTTGAGGATATTCGGGTACATGCGATCCTCGGGATGCCCTAAGGATGGATATTTCGGATGTCCGAGAGTTCCGAAAAACCATGTCCCTAGGACGTCCCAAGTACCTCCTCGTAAAGTACATCACATTCCAGGAAGCTCCTTGGAAAATGAATTTGGGTCATCCTAAATTCCTCATCTGGGGAGCTCCCAGGGATGTCCTTACAGGGAGCTCCCACAGAGTTCCTCTGAAGAACTCCCCTGGATGTCCGAGCAGGAGCTCCCTGGGATGTCCGAGCAGGAGCTGCCTGGGATGTCTAATACAGGTCCCAGGGAGCTCCTAGGGATGTCCCAGGGATGTATTTAATACAGGTCCCAGGGAGCTCCTAAGATGTCCTGGGGATTCATTTAATGCAGATCCCAGAGAGCTCCTGAGGATGTCTTGGGGATGTGTTTATTACAGATCCCAGGGAGCTCCTAGGGATGTCCCAGGGATGTGTATGCCAGACATCCTAGGGATGTCCGTAGGTAGTACTTTTCCATGAACTTTTCCTGCATAAAAAGGACTTGAAATGAACTTCCCTTGGACGTCCTAGGGACGACAGTTCCCACATCCTACGGACGTCTTCAGGATGTCTGTGTGCTGATATAGAAGGACACTACCGGAGTAGGGAGGCCTTTTTTGTACCAGTTTTAGATTTATAGAAGGCATGTGAATGTGCTTTTTTATTCTCGTGTTGTGCTTGTGGAATAGATAATTTTTCTGGAAATTATTATTGTTTTTGGACATGAACGAGAGTATTGACCCTACCAGCACAGCAAGTCCCCAGGATGTCTTAACGACATCATTTGAGGATATCCGGGTACATGCGATCCTCGGGATGTCTTAAGGATGGATATTTCGGATGTCCGAGAGCTCCGAAAAACCATGTCCCTAGGACGTCCTAAGTACCTCCTCGAAAAGTATATCACATTCCAGGAAGCTCCTTGGAAAATGAATTTGGGTCATCCTAAATTCCTCATCTGGGGAGCTCTCAGGGATGTCCTTACAGGGAGCTCCCACGGAGCTCCTCTGAGGAACTCCCTGGGATGTCCGAGCAGGAGCTCCCTGGGATGTCCTAGCAAGAGCTCCCGGGGATGTCCGAGTAGGAGCTCCCTGGGATGTCCGAGCAGGTGCTTCCTGGGATATCCGAGCAGGAGCTCCCACGGACGTAGTGGGTTTCTAGGCAAGTTCCTAATATGACCGCTAGATAGCTCACGATATTATTTAAATATACATGAGGTTTGTTGCAATTAATTTAGTAGATAATTCATAACATTTATATATGCCTTAAGAAATTGGTAAATTTATTAATTTCGTTACACATATTTTATTATTACTGGTAGACTTTTGGAAGTTGAAGCATTTAAAAAAATGTTATTACAGACGAATTGTTTATTCAAAAGATTTTATGAGGATACATTAACAATTATGTGTATTTGACTGTGTGTTAAATACTAAGTTTACATATCACCAAAACAAGTACATTTGTTTTATTTTGTGTTTAATACTTAAACTTTTACTTTTGCTGCTGGAAGGAGCTCCTAGGGATATCCCAGGGATGCATTTAATACAGGTCCCAGGGAGCTCCTAGGGATGTCCCAGGGACGTGTTTAATACAGGTCCCAGGGAGCTCCTAGGGATGTCCCAGGGATATCCTAGGGATGTCCCAGGGATGTATTTAATACAGGTCCCAGGGAGCTCCTAGGGATGTCCTGGGGATGCATTTAATGCAGATCCCAGAGAGCTCTTGAGGATGTCTTGGTGATGTGTTTATTACAGATCCCAAGGAGCTCCTAGGGATGTCCCAGGGATGTGTATGCCAGACATCCTAGGGATGTCCGTAGGTAGTACTTTTCCATGAACTTTTCCTACATAAAAAGGACTTGAAATGAACTTCCCTAGGACGTCCTAGGGACGACAGTTCCCACATCCTACAGACGTCCTCAGGATGTCTGTGTGCTGGTAGGGGAATACATATATACACATGCAAATGGCAAGATTTTGGACACCTTGAAAAGGGGTCTACAAGAATTGTCTGTTTTTTAACGTACATGATTCTGATAGCTCTTTTTTGCATATGAAACACTTTTTTACTGTCTGTGGAGTTCCCCCCAAAAATTACGCCATATGTCATAATAGAATGAAAGTACACATAATAAACCGTTTTTACTGTGTATTTGTTTAACATATCAACAATATTGCATAAAGCGAAACATGCAGAACTGAGTTTTGGCAAAATATATTCAATGTGAGATTTCCAGTTTACTGAAGTATCTATTTGTAGGCCTAAAATTTTAGTTATAGTTGATTCATTAATTTTTTTTCTGCATTTCTGACAATATTAATGTCAGTCTGTTGTTTGCTGCTCTTAGTTAAAAGATGCATTATGTGTGTTTTTCGAAGATTAAAATTTAATGTGTTTGCAGGGAACTATAACTCCAAATTTGTTAAAGTAGTGTTTGCTAGCATTCTAAGATCGTCTAATGACTCTCCAGACACTATAATGCTGGTGTCATCTGCAAATAAAATGGGTGTAGTTCTGGGGTTCAAGGAACATGGAAGGTCATTTATGTATGGCAGGAATATAGTAATGGGCCTAATATTGAGCCTTGTGGCACACCATATTTTATTTTACCAGGTTTAGAGTAAAAAGAAGTTGTTTTATCTGTGACATGTACTTGTTGCTGTCCCCTTGTAATGTATGAGTTCAGTAGCTTGTTAGTTATACCAGTGACGCCATTAAATTTTAATTTTTCTGTGAGTAAGCTATGGTTTACACAATCAAATGCTTTCGTGAGGTCACAGAAAATTCCAATAGTTGGCAACCTTTTATCTAATGTGTTAAAAATGGTATTAATCAGTTTGAAAATTGCATCAATTGTTGAAGTGTTTTTTCCTAAAACCATACTGGAAATTTGGTAGAATATCGTGTTTCTCAAAATGTCGTAATAGTCTTACATAAATTAATTTTTTAATTACTTTCAAAAATGCAGTGAGCAACGAGTTTGGCCTGTAATTAGCTGCACACATACAGTCACCTTTCTTAAAAACTGGGGTAACCATTGCCCATTTAAGTCTGCCTGGAAACAAACCGGTTTCGAATATGGCATTACAAACATGATTTAGTGGGGCACTGAATTATAGAGCACACTGTTTTAATAATTTACAGCTAAAACTGTAAAACTGTGCTCATCTAAAAAGGTAGTACATCAAACTTCTACTGCAGAATATTAAATTGCTTGACGTTTGTCTCGAACACGAAGAGTATTTAGATTTTGATTGTTTAATTTATTTGTCTTCATTTATTTCTATTAACAGTCAAATATTGACAATGGTATTAAAGATGTCATGTTACAATTACAAACACTTACAATATGACATATAATCACTTAATAGCAATACAGTACTAATAATAGTAGTAATAATGTGTCTTGCTATTGGACATGCGCCCAATGGCAAGCATCTGAGCACCCCTACAACATCCTCTTCAAACCATTTCTAAACTATCCCACGCACCCAACGACACCACCTCCTCCCGCAACAAATTCCACTCCCTGGCCGTCCTAACCAGTATCAACTGTAGTCCCCAACCCATTCTCCACCAGGCTTGCTGTATCTTTACACTTTTGTTGCCTTTACCCCTATATCCATCCTTTCCTAGATTTTCAGCTTAGTTTAGTTTATTGCATCCTTGGATCTTTATTTTTGTGTACAATTTTGCATAGAGATATCGGACAAGTCATATTTACAATAAACAAACAAGTGATTAAATGACATAAGATATATACTTAAAAGCAGACAGTAGTAGAGCGAAATTCAACATTATTCTTGTCGGTTCGGGCTCGTGATCATATGTGCTAGTGCACTCCATCTTCCATCCCGTCCCACTAACTTATACACCCTAACCAATCTTTCCACCCATCTCATATCCTTCAGAATGTTCCATCCCATATCCCTCAATATTACTGATGATCACATTAAAACAAGTACCATATACAACTATATATTAAGAACAAAGGATACTGAAGATAGGTAATTCCAATTCCAATCATAAACACTAACAAAATGTAACATGTAGACACTTATACAGTTAGCAACAATACAATCCTGTCAAAAACAAGAATACGCTACATATTAAAATCCATTATAACAAATTTCATCAATTGAGCGAGAGTCAATATGCCAATTGATATTGAAGTTGTTATATTACAAATTAAAAGTCACCGAAATTGACAAAATTATAAAACATTTTCACACATTTGACGCGAGCGGGGGTCGTGACTAGGTGGTGTTGGCCGGTACGCCAGCCCGTTATGAGAGAGAACGGGCACTCAGAGAGCAGAGACTCTAGATTTCAGGGCCACGTGGCCGACGGCCGTGGCGTTGCAAGAACACTCCCCACTCGATGTCGCTATGTTACTAACGTAGGGGAATCTTATGGTGTTCCCCATGCCCGTAGCACTAAGGTAGAAAAGTACATACATAAACATACTGTAGGTATAGCACTGGAATGCAGGTTGAAGGGTCCCGTGCCCTGATGGCTGTGAAGCGGCAAGCAATAAACACGCACCTGTAGTTGGCTAACGTATTTATTTAAAAAGCACCGTACTCCAATAACACTTACACTGGCAGCGCAGCATGCGGACCCGGTCCTAAGCCCGACCGGTGGGCGATGCTGCGAGATGAAACTTCACCACGCGGGTGAATAAAAGAAAATTAATAATGCCCCTGTGCGACGAGTTGCAGGGGTCTTCCCCACCCCGTTGGTTGTTCCCAGTGTCCAAGTCACCCGGGTCTGGCTGCAGAGGTGGCCGCGGAGCTGGGTCCTGGACGGCTGTGGTGGGGAGGGGCACGGAGTGCGCCCTGTCCCCCTTCTTGTGCAGCGCTGGAGTCGGGTTGCCTTCCGTGTCGCATAGTCTGATACCCTGCGACAGGCCGGAGGGGGCCTGGCTGTCGTCCTCGTCCAGCGGCAGCTGGGCGTCGGCGACACCGGTCCCTTCTTGTGGCCTGTAGTGAACAGGCGGTCCCGTTACCGCCACCCCGAGCGTGGCGCCTTAATGTCTCGGAACGCCTTGTCAGCCTCCGCGGTCCAACTGTATCGTTTCTGCGGGGATAGGAGCGCTGTCAACGGTGCTGTTATCATCGCGAACCCCTGGATGTGTTCGCGCAACCAATTTATCAGGCCGAAAAATTTGCGCAGTTGTTTGCGCGTGCCTGGTGGTTGGCACTTCTCCACTAGATGCAGGTGTTCGGCGTTGGGTTCAATCCCCTTCTCGCTGACCACGTGGCCTAGGAATTCGATGTTTGCCTTTCCTATACGGCATTTGGGTACTGCGCATGTCAGCCCATTGATAGCTAGCTGTTCTAGTACGAGCGATAAGTGGATCAGATGTTCTTCCCATGTTTTTGACCATATGAGCACTTCGTCGAGGTAGGTTAACGTGAATTCGCCTGCCAGTCCACTCAGTACCTGCACCATCATCGTCTGGAACGTCGCGGGTGCTCCTTTTAGGCCGAATGGCATAGCGCAAAATTGGTATTGACTGCCGTCGGGGGCCGTGAATGCGGTTTTCTCCCGGTCGTCATGTCGCACTGGAACTTGCCAGTAACCACTCCGCAGGTCTAGGGAGGAAAATACTTTCGCATGTCCAATGGCTGTCAGAGCATTCTTTACGCTGATGTATGGTGGGGACAGGTTTTCTGTCGCGAGATTCACACGCCTCAGATCTACGCAGAAACGCAGTGTGCCATCTCTTTCTCATCTTTCTTGGGGGCTAACGTGATTTGTGAGTTGTACCGGCTGTTGGCCAGTTCAATGACTCCATCTGCCAGCATCTCCTGTATCTGTTCCTTAATAATTTTGGCCTGATGTGGTAGGTAGCTCCTAGGAGGCGTGTAAATAGGCTTTTGTGTGGTGAGGTCGATTCGGTGTTCCATCACCACAGTACGTCACAGGATATCGTTGGCCGCGAACACCTACCTCCTCTCGTCTAACAGCCGTTGAAAAGCCTCTCTGGAAGCTGGGGGTACTTCGTTTGAGATATCCTTGAGTCTAACTGTGGTTGAAAGTTCCCTTGATTTCGCCTCTGTACTGTATGCGGTTCTGCGTTCGACAGTGCCGAAGTGAATGTGTCTCGCCGCGGGCTCCACCACTGTGTTCTGCTCAGTGAGCCAGGGCAGGCCCAAGATGGCGTCCTCCCTCAACTCTGGTGCGACCAAAGCAATTGTTATGGTCTCTATGTCCCTGATGTGCACAACAATGGTGGCTTGGCCTATCGCCTGGCACTTCGCGCCCTCGGCAGCAAGCTGAACGCCCTGATTGAATTTCGACATGGTTTTAAGATTAACAAATTCTGGCCGGATGAAACTGTGTGAAGCTGCTGTGTCCACTAAAGCATAGCAGCGGAGGTTGTTTACACTTACTAAAATTTTGATTGATGGATGGTGTCTACTATGGATTTGCTGGAGTAGAGTGTGTTGTGGTGTCTGGTTGTTTACATTTACACTGGGGTGCACGGTGACATCAGGTCCCGTGGCCCCTACTGTCCGTTTCCCGACTGGGACCTGATATTCTTGTCCCCTTGCCTTGGCCTTGCCGGCACTCTAGGACAGTCCTTTTGCCAGTGCATCTGGTTGCCCGGGCAGAACTAGCACGGGAACGGGGGTGGTTTGGTGTAGTCCAGCGAGCGTCGCTGTTTCGGGTTGGCATGCACATCACCCTGGGAATAATCACTTTCATACCTTGTGTTCCTTGCGCGTTGTTGCTCGCCGCCAGTTGTCATTACCCTTGGTGTTGTTGGCTGTGTAGCTGTTGTGGATCTGTTAGCGCCTCCGCTCCCGCGCAGTGTCACGGGCGTCTGGAGCGACTCTTTCCCGAACAGTGCGGTGGCCTTGATGAATTCTTCCGGTTCGTACGTCAGTAGTGGCACTAGCGAAGCACGGAAATTTGGGAGCGTGGTTTCGGCGATGGTAGTGAGCACTTGGCGCGCATTAAGGTGTGGTTGGTACTTGTGCAATAAGTGGTAATTGCGCGCGACGCAAATGCTGACAGTGGCTCATTCCCCTGTGGTTCCAGCGCTAGCCGACTTTGTGCTTGTACTGACATGAACGCTTCCCCGTATTGTGACAGGAACAGTCCCCGAAATTCGTTCCACGACATCCCATATCGCGTCATACTCGACCACCACTTGCTGGCTTGGCCCGTCAGCTGCTTCCCGATGACTTGCGGCCATTCTTCATCACTAACGCCATACCGGTGTAGGCGGCCTTCGCAGTCGTCGAGGAATGCCTCTGGGTCCTCGCTCGTTAGTCCCGCGAAAGTTGGTAGTATCTGGAATTGGCGTGGTGTCGACATGACCGGCGAGCGCGTCGCGGCCGTCTCCGTTACGAGTTTCATCACTGGAGACCTCCGTGTACTCGTAAACATTGGCGGCATGGACATGTTCTGAATGACTGTGACAGTTGTTCGTGGGATAGCACTGTGATCTAGATTGTTGACCTCGATGGAAAGATTCTGAAAGTTCAGTGTCGCCGACGGAGGCTGTTGCGTAGCAGCGATACAGCCAAAACACAGGAAGCCCATGCCGACTACAGTCTGCTTCTCCTCGATCACGAGCCACTCCAAATGCGCGGCCTGTTCACAGTACTTGTACTGCAAAGTAGCTTCCGTCTCCATGCGGCATAGCGGTCGTCTGCACTCGCGCACTGGTGTTTCAGGTACTTTGACGCCTCCCGTCTTTGACAGTGTGGAGACTCGGTGTTTTGCGCCGTCACTGGGTGAGCGTGCCATCGTGGCTCCCGCGCTCGTCTCGCACACGTCGCACTGGAAGGGTTCTGTGTGTGCGTTCACCACTTCCGCGGCTGACAAGCATCCCTCGTGGTACTGCGCGGAACACGTCACACACTGCATGGTGCACTGTCCTGGATGCAGACAGACCAGGCTGTCACACACTTCACGCTTCAGAATGTCACTGTAGTTTAGTTCTTGTTTAAAGTTTGTTTGTTGTGCTGCGCATGCACACGCAGTCACACACGGTGTATTCCAGTTGGCAGCTTCCCTTCTTCGCCCACACTGCGTACACGTCCGTGCAGGTACATCGTCGGACGTCACCTGCAGCGGAAAGTCGCGGTTGTCGCGGAAGATGTTATGTGGGTGCCAGTTTGATAATAGCTTCTTCACGTGGCATCTGTGGTGTGCCGGATGTTCAGGCAGAAGCTCGTAGCACTGGTCGCACACGTGGCTGGTGGCTCCATACGCGCCGTGGTATGCCATGTCGCGGAAGCGTGGTAGCGTGTGCAGCATGGGCGATCAGCTGGTCAGGTCGCTGACCTTGGCACGGCAGACTCACCGCACGCAGTGCGGTAGGGGAGGTAGCTCCGGCGGCAGGTAGCCTGGAGGGGCGACATTGTCCTTGATGCACGCGCTGCCACCCCTTGGTAGGAGAGGGGGAGGTGAGGGGGTTGCACGGCAGGTCGCTGCCACAAAATGGCCGCCCTCGTGTACTTTCTCCCCCTGCTTCCTACAATGGCGACCACGTGGTCCCGGCACGGAAAATTCCACCATCACTGTAACTGCGTTGGTGTGTGATTGTTAACGCCACACAAGTTGGACCACAATTTGACGCGAGCGGGGGTCATGACTAGGTGGTGTTGCCCGGTGCGCCAGCCCGTTATGAGAGAGAACGGGCACTCAGAGAGCAGAGACTCTAGATTTCAGGGCCACGTGGACGACGGCCGTGGCGTTGCAAGAACACTCCCCACTCGACGTCGCTATGTTACTAACGTAGGGGAATCTTATGGCGTTCCCCACGCCCGTAGTACTAAGGTAGAAAAGTACATACATAAACACACTGTAGGTATAGCACTGGAATGCGGGTTGAAGGGTTCCGTGCCCTGATGGCCGTGAAGCGGCAAGCAATAAACCCGCACCTGTAGTTGGCTAACGTATTTATTTAAAAAGCACCGTACTCCAATAACACTTACACTGGCAGCGCAGTATGTGGACCTGGTCCTAAGTCCGACTGGTGGGCAATGCTGCGAGATGAAACTTCACCACGCGGGTGAATAAAAGAAAATTAATAATGCCCCTGGGCGACGAGTTGCAGGGGTTGAGAGGTACACCTCTGGCCAGCAAAGTTAATAATAAAAATGTTCCAGATGAGTTTAAGCTATTGATACACTAAAGATTACACACAAAGTCTTGAAGGGCCCGGAGTTACGAACACGTCGACCGTCTCGTTCCGTTGCGTAGTGCGCCCTGGCGAGTCCTTCCCGCATGCATGACGTCGTTCCGCCAAAGCGCGGGAAGCACTCGCCGAATACATAAAAACACAAAATCAAACAAGGGGCAGAGGCCCAAAACACTAGTAATAACAAAGCTTGATGACTACAGTCCCAAATTTGATCAGGGGGAGAGTGTGCTGGAATATTATGTAATTTAAATTTGCGTGAAATTTGGATAAACAAAACACAGAAAGAAACAGACACTGAAAGATTATGTTAAATTAATAATAATAATTAGGACAAATCACTGGTAATTAATGGTTAAGTAAAACTCGTAACTGCTTGGGGGAGAAAACGTGAAGATGTTTAGACGGCGAAGTTGGCTACGCGGGCGAGTCCAACTTGCCGCGAGTCGCAGGGGTATTTTGCGAGGTTTGAGGTTAATTACGAAAAAGTTTTAGAGAGACACTATACACACTGAACTCACTTACCTCTGGCCTTTATATTTTCTGCCTGCTAGCTGGTGTAACCCCCATTGACGGGAACAGCACGGGAGTTCTGTAACAAGGTGTTATCTTTAACGTGAGTTTACGTCAATTCCCGTCAAGGGAGCACATTCCTAGCATTTGATGGCAGTTCTGTGGGGCCGACGCACACGCTGATGGCACCCGGCGTCGTGGGGGCGGCGTCTGGGCGCCGCTACCTTGTGCGCCCGCGTGGCCTGGTGCGTTCTCACATGCCATGGCTGTACGGGCGCTCGGCCCGTTCCGTAATGGTGGCTTGATGCGCATGACGGGCTCAGAGAGAGGGATCTGCAGAACGACCCGCATCACAGTTATAGTAGTATAATTATAAAACAGGAAAAGCAATAAAGGACAGACCCAATTAAATATTAAGATTCACTATTATAGGCGGTTCAGGATAAAGTGAACACTAATAAAAACCTGCTAAAGTTCTATTTTCAGCCATTTCGAATCTTTCCGCGCGTAACGTCTAACGACGAGAAATGTCTCTCCTCTCTGGACACGTCACTTGATAGTTGTGTGTTGAAGATAAATTGTACAGTCGGTATAAATCCAGACAGTTTGTTTAAAAAAAGTTTTATTAATGATATAAAATGCAATAATTTCGATTTTGATTACTTTTTTTTCAATATTGTTGTATTTAAATAATAAAATACACGGATCTATAGTGTGTAATTTCGCTGCCAACCATACAAGCAGTAAATCAACTACTGTTAAGGCTTCTGCCTACCTTGGAGCACGGCAGGAGCAAGTATATGAATTTACATGTTAAACTAAATTCCGTGTAGCTCAGTCACCCTTTGAGATATCGCTTTCGGATGGAAACCATTTTCTGCATTGGGAAGAGGAGAATACTGCTACGTAAATGGAAATGTGAAAATAATTTTATAAGTACGGGATTTTGAGTGTTTAATCGGCATAAAAACACTTATTTGCTCATAGTTTTCAGGGTATTGATATAACTTGCTAAAAGATTCCGTAGCAGTGTGGGCCGTATCGTACTGAACAAAAAAGTTAGTGGTGGCATATATGTAAATTTCAATGTAACTGAGATATTTAGGAATATAATTTAACCTGTAACATCCTATCCTTGCTGCCCGAGCTCTGAGGTAGGCAGAGTCCTTAATGTTGAATTGTATGGAGCAATGGCTAGTGATATTTTTCAAAGGTCAAATTTTTAGTGTTCACTTTATACCGAATGACCTATATAATATTCATCAGAGGTGTTCAAAAGCCATAACGACTAACAAAATTTTTGTCATTTTTTAGTTTTGCACGTAGTTGTATCAGAAATTGTGAAATCTTTTCAATGGCCAAAACTAACAACTCCATACGTCCACAGTAGGTCGCAAGAATGCAATAACACTTCTGGAATCTGAAAATTTCCACAAATGTTTCAGTTGCCATAGCGACTACTTCCGTGGAACTTGCAATTGTAGTGTTGTTTATTTCAGCTGTTGTTTGAAATTTTGGTTATGTTTGGCCTTGTGAAGTGCACGATGGTGACGGACATGCTCTAATCATCCTGCTTCATTACTTGTATTAATTTGACTTGAAAATGGGTGGTTCTGATATTTAAAGGGATAGTCGCAGCCAGGGGCATATCCAGTGGGGGAGGGGGGGACTGGCAAGGGGCCCAGCCCCTGCCCCACTCCGAAATCGGAAGACTCCAATTTGAATATATAAACCTAATGCTGCATAAATATATTTAAGAATGTTTTCGCCAATTTAATTACTAAAATGTTCGCAAATACTTGACGATGCAGTTTTTTTTTAAATAATAATGTGTCTAGTCCATTGGAAGCTAGAATTAAGTGTATTTTGTACTAAGCTGCAAGAATTTACTTCTGGGTTAAAACCTCTCTCTCTCCCGTCTAATTTTTTTTCTAAATGCTGCCTCATTACACAGCAGGGTTGCAGGTTGGTAAGCCGCTACCTACCCCTTGAGCCACACCCTTCAAGCAACAATAGAACTGCCTGCTTCGAGGGAATAGAAAGTGTGCCGAGTTTGGTGTCAGGATAACCTTAGTCTAGTCTCAGTCTGTAGGCTGAGGATATCCCTTCTGCAGTGCTTTTACTGTCTGAGCCACATTAGCTTATATGAGCCAATTTTACGCTGCTTTATTTTTTGTGAAGTTATGTTGCACGAAAGTTTTGAAATGTGTAACAAAAAAAGAAAAGAAGTAATCTATTGTCATATATTATCAAAGTGCAGAATTAAGATGGAAGGGAAGATGGCAATGCTGGTGTAATGGTACTAAAATTAATTACTTCATTGATGTATGAGCAATTAAAATGTTGCTTATTATAACCATCAATCAGGGAATTTTTACCCTGTGGGGAAAAATTTGCCTTGCTATATATTAAAGTGTTTTGTTCTGAGATCATTTTGTGAAAGAACAGACGGTTGTTAGTCAAGTGTTTAAAAACTGCATTTGTTTTTTCCAGCTAAATGTTTTAGAGAAACTACAAAACCTAACATTTTGAGTGAAATAAAGTTACTTTGCTAGGTCAAAATAATCTGTGCTTATTGGACCTCATACGCGATACAGTACAATTTTGTCAAGTAACCCTTTAATCTTAATATATAATAGTTGCCGAAATCAGTCCAGCAAAGCATTTCATGCGATTTTAAACTTGATGAGTTTTCAGAGGTAGAGCCGATGAGGTCTTGTAAAGTTTCTTATGTAAGTTGTTTGGTGATTGGGCCTGGGTTGTGAAATGTCACTCTAAATTTTCACTAATCTGGGTTACTAGAATTGTGTGAGTAAGACTGCTAAATTAGGTAGCGGAAGAACAGTTTCAACTTCTAGATGTACATGCAAGTTTTCCCAACAATTTCAAAAACAGAATTTTTATTTTAACTGACGCCATCGAATCATCAACTAGGCCAAATAACATATGGACTAAGAGAATGTCCTCAGCCACTCAACAATGTCCAATCCAAACCGATTGGACCTATAAACATAAAATTTTAAGGGTATCTTCCCATAGAGATGTAGATGCTAAGAAATAATTTATTTACAGTTTTATTTGGAAATTCTACTATTTAAGGGGTATCCCCACCAGCACAACAAGTCCCCAGGATGTCCTAGGGACATACTTTGAGGATATCCGGGTACATGCGATCCTAAGGATGTCTCAGGGATGGATATTTCGGATGTCCGAGAGCTCCGAAAAACCATAACCCTAGGACGTCCCAAGTACCTCCTCGAAAAGTACATCATATCCCAGGAAGCTCCTTGGAAGACGAATTTGGGTCATCCTAAATTCCTCATCTGGGGAGCTCCCAGGGATGTCCTTACAGGGAGCTCCCACGGAGCTCCTTTGAGAAACTCCCAGGGATGTCCGAGTAGGAGTCATCTGGGATGTCCCAACAGGCACTCTCTGGGATGTCCGAGTAGGAGCTCCCTGGGATGTCCGAGCAGACGCTCCCTGAGATGTCCGAGCAGGTGCTCCTTGGGATATCCGAGAAGGAGCTCCCACGGATGTAGTGGATTTCTAGGCAAGGTCCTAATATAACCACTAGATAGCTCACGATATTATTTAAATATACATGAGGTTTGTTGCAATTAATTTAGTAGATAATTCATAACATTTATATATGCCTTAAGAAATTGATAAATTTATAAATTAAACACACATATTTTATTATAACTGGTAGACTTTTGGAAGTTGAAGCATTAAAAAAATGTTATTACAGACGAATTGTTTATTCAAAAGATTTTAAAAGGCTACATTAACAAACAAATATGTTTGTTTTATTTTGTGTTGAATACTAAACTTTTACTTTTGCTGCTGGAAGTAGCTGCTAGGGATGTCCTAGGGATGTCCCAGGGACGTGTTTAATACAGGTCCTGGGGAGCTCCTAGGGATGTCCCAGAGATGCATTTAATACAGGTCCCAGGGAGCTCCTAGTGATGTCCTGGGGATGCATTTAATGCAAATCCCAGAGAGCTCCTAGGGATGTCCCAGAGATGTGTTTAATACAGGTCCCAGGGAGCTCCTAGGGATGTCCTGGGGATGCATTTAATGCAGATCCAAGAGGGCTCCTGAGGATGTCTTGAAAATGTGTTTATGACAGATCCCAGGTAGCTCCTAGGGATGTCCCAGGGATGTGTATGCCAGACATCCTAAGGATGTCCATAGGTAGTACTTTTCCATGAACTTTTCCTACATAAAATGAACTTGAAATGAACTTCCCTAGGACGTCCTAGGGACTACAGTTCCTACATCCTACGGACGTCCTTAGGATGTCTGTGTGCTGGTAGGGATATGGAAAGTTGAGGTGTCGAGCGACTGTAACATTAAATCGTTGATAAAATCTAAACTACTAATTTTTTTGCCGAATCGATATTTTATAAGCGAACGTCTATTTATATGTAGCACTGGACGGTAGTATGCTTTATTTTCGATTAATAAATTAAAATTGGTGTTTAGAAAAATAAAGCTAAAAACCACACAATGTATAAAACTTGATAACTGTATGTTTTATAATTTTTAATTCGGCAATATCCAGGACTCCACCTGACTTTCAAAAATACTCGAATTTTTATTTTAGGATAATTTTTCTATCCGAAAATCTATGCGCGATAGGTTTAGAGATGTTAAATTAATTTGAAAACAAAAAGCGAGTATTTTTAATGTCGGTTACTATAGAGTCCTGGATGTTGCCGTATTTAAAATTATAAAAATTACATTTTTAAATTTTTAAGGATTTTATTTTTTTACTGGAAAACAAAGCATACTAATGTTCAGTGCTATATAAATAGACGTTAGCTAATAAAATATCTACTCAGCAAGAAAAATTTGTAGGTAACTAATATTTTATTGACGATTGAATAATCCAGTCGTTCGCTAGTCATCTTAACTTTCCATACCCCTTAAGAGGAGTCCTCGATTTGTGCATGGTTGGTGTTGCAGCATATCACGCATATTTTTTTATGCGAAACCGCTTAACTTATTCATATTATGTTTATCTGCGAAAATAACATACACTTGAAACTATGCTTCTATGTTTTCCAAAAAATCAGCACACTTGTTAGAAACATGATTTTCGGGCCATAATATCGCATAATATTATTGAGTTGCTTTTGCTTCAGAATACTGCTTACATAAATACCAAAAAGTGCTTTTAGGACCTGTAGTGCTTCAACTATTAACGAAATGAAAA
Organism: Medauroidea extradentata; assembly: GCA_003012365.1. Taxonomy (NCBI): domain Eukaryota; kingdom Metazoa; phylum Arthropoda; class Insecta; order Phasmatodea; family Phasmatidae; genus Medauroidea; species Medauroidea extradentata. The sequence goes on along the minus strand of PNEQ01002205.1, from coordinate 31,773 downwards.
TATGTTTTCACAGATTATCTAAAATGTATCTTTAAGACCGATTAAATATAATTATACATTTCCGAGGTCTTGGCATTTATCTAATCACATGATTAAGGGCAAGGTAAACACATGCAAGTATGTGTATAGTTGAAATTGTCTATATTAAGAGCTTCGAATTTTTTCATTTTAATGATATAGACATAATTAAGCTAATTTTTCGTAAAGCTTTAGTTGTGATAATTGTGAATTGTTTTGCTTTCTATTTACCGATTTAAACAGTTTATAACATTTGCAAGAAATACATTACTTATTTGTTATTGTTCTTTAAGTTCGTATCATTTATATTATGCGAATATAAATTCATGAATTTAGTAATATAACTGAAGCTTTTTTTTATAAAATACTTATCTTACAATAATTTTTAAGCACACATAATAAATTATGTTTGCAATCACATGATAATTGTGTACAGGGAATCTTGATAGTTACAAACAGACAATTTATTCTGTGAGAAAATATTCCTGAATAACAGGAAACACAAATACAGTCTCAGTTACGAGAAGGTAGACCTAAGACAAACGCTTCAACATGGTGTCAAAACACGCTCACGTTGGAAGCTATATGAAAATTTTTATTTTAGGATTATGATGTAATATCTAAAAAAATCATTGTGATATTTTTAAAATAAATTTACTAGTATGCAAAAATTAACACTCAACTATGCTGTCGACTCACATAGAAGTAAGTCAGGCAGATGATAGAACAGTACCACAGCCGCAGAAAGCCGTTGTGGCATGTGTCACATAAATGTAATACAGTAGTAAATGATTGTCGCTCATTCAATACAAAAGACACGAATTTATATTAATACTCAATTTTATAGAATGTTTCGGTTCATCTAGTTCTGTTCATGTTTATGCGAGATGCAAGAATTCAACAGCAATATCATTGTGTTGTGAATTAAAATTATTTGTGTGTTTAAGCCAAGTTCTCTAAACACATTAATTTATCCACTGGACACCATTAATAGATAGGTAACACGGGCGTGACATGTGAATTCGTGGAGACTATTATCGTCGTCATGAACAGAACACTAAAGAGGCATGCAGTAATTTCACCGCAGTCTTGTATTCAACTACTATCGTCAGCGATAAGCTTGTCCCTTCTGGTGTATAGGGACTGGCTTGCAGTGAGACGTCTGAAAAACATACTTACGTGACCTTAAATTGTGAAACTTAAGGCTAATGTCAAACAAATGCTGTTTTGTTTCTGTTTTACAAGCTCGGTTGTTATTTTTCTCGATGTATCAATTTTCAAAAAGCAGTTACATCAATTTTGAAGGTGTAACAAATATGTTTAAAATGTGTGCTATATTTTTAAAAATATAGGTGCGCATTTGAATGGTGTTTTATTCTAATAGGTAAAGATGCTGACAATAATTTCGGCAGTAAAACAAAACACGTGTGGCATGTTATATATCACAGTTCATGTGCTAGACGAGAACTTCCTTTAACTGATGGCAAATAACGTAGGCTTTTATTCTGTTCATTCTGGTTAAAAAAAATTGCATTTCTCAAACACCAGTAAGCTAAATTAAAATACTTTAATCAAGAGATTGCACCTATATGAGATACCAACACACAATACACAACAGTTAAAATATCCGTTCGTTATAAAAACAAGTTTTTAGTTCGTCTTTAAGAAACATTTTAAGACAGTTTTAAAAATTATTGATAACAACATAAGAAACTAGTATTAAAAAATCCATGGAGAACATGGCATGACTGTGTCAGGTTTTTTAAAAATGTGTTTTACTAGGAAAACTGCTAAAATAATCTCATTTTGCACCTTGAAATCCAATTTTTTCAGGGGGAGGACCCCTGAACCCCCGCTTCAAAATGGGGGATGAGTGACTGTTAGCCCCCCCAAACTGGAATCCTGGCTATGCCACTGGCCGTTGGCGACATAGATACAGATCCAGACTATATATCTAAACCTGTGACAGGTACGCCTAGAACTAGTGCAAACTCTGAATTAAATGAAGTGAATGTACATAATGTAGAAAAATAATTAGTTGTAGATGTAAAGGTGATTCGTCAGAAGAAGAAATTAATGAATCTAATATTACAAATGTGGATGCTAGTGCTAAGGAACCAAAAGGCTGTAAACAAGCGAGGAACCCAGAAACATGGAAGAGGACACAAATCAAGAAAATGAGACTGTCGGGTCAAGAATACAAAATTAGAGTGGGCAAAACAGTTCAAGAAAAGTTTTCAGTGACAAACTTTGTCATTGTGCAAGAGGGCACAACACAAAAACTTTCGCGAATGATGGCGAAAAATTATTCAGATCATTCTACAGCCTTCCTTATCAATCTCAGCAAAATATATTTCTTTGTTTCTTCGTGGTTGTATAAAATCCAGTAGCATTAGCAGACATTGACCTACCAATAACTCAGAAGGTTCAAGGAACTATAGTTTTTCTTTTATCTTATGCATTCGAAGTGATGAGACATGGGTATGTAAAAAATACTTTATAGAAACCTTTCACTTTTATTATGATAGAATGTACAACTGCAGTGTTAAAAACGACATCAGTCTTGTTTTAGACAAAAGAGGTCATTTTACTCCAGGCAGGCAACAATGTTGATACAACTGGTGTCGTAAACCACATAGGTAGTTATTTCCAGCTTACTGTAGTCATTACAGCCGATCACCCTGTCCAGATTGGAAAAACTTGAACCCCGATTTACTTGTCAAGAAAATGTATGATATATATGTTTTGTGGTGCAGTGAAAATGGCAAATTTCTTGTTAAGGAGAAAATGTATTACCCAGTACAATGGCAAATAAAAAAGGACATTATGCATTTGCTTAAATATGTCCCCCCTGTGCACCACTCATATTATAAGGGTCTCAAAACAGAGAATGAGAGAAAGATAGGGATTTCAACTCAGCTAGCCAGTGATGATGAAGCTTACGCATACTCAGAATAGACTATGAATGGACTGAATTTGAACAAACTTAGGATATAAGTTTTTTCTTTAACTTAAGTAATTTTAAATGGTTTTATTCTGTTTTCTTAAAAAGATAACCAATAAGTTATAGGCAATAAAAATGTTATATTTTTATTTTCATTGGTTCATGGTATAGCAAACACATTTCAGTTTTATTTTTTCTGAACAGTTAAAATTTTTAACTTGAAAATTCAAGTACAAGAAATCTTTGTGAGTTTTTCATCGATCATTTTGTAATGAAATATGGTACATTTGTTATGTAAAAATATCATCAACAATTTTATAGGTATACAAGAGATTCTGGTTGAGGTCTGAATTCGATACCTCAAAAGAAACGGTAGATGGATTTGTGAATAACTAGTTAGAATTTTTAAAATAAATTTCAGTTGGTAATCTGACTGACTGCACAAAAATGAATGTTTTTCCATTATAATATTTTCATAAACATCTTTACAAGGTTATGAATATGTTTATAAAATATATTGCTGTATGAAATACAAGAAAAAAATACAAAGACATGCAAACTTTACCACTTGAACTTTTTACACGTAAAAATATCTGATGTGTCATACTGAACAGTTAGTAACAATAGAGTTAGTCGGTATGGCTTCTGAACGCCTCATTGTTTTGTTTGAAAAGATAATTCTTTAGCTCCAATTTAAATTTATTTTTATTTACCTTACTGAGGTTTCTCACCTTAGCTGGTAATTTATTGTATACCTTAATCCCAGAAAAAATAAGCCCCTTTTAGTAAATTTTTCAAATGATTATTAAGTACATGTAGATGAATGTTGATTGTTATATCGTGAGTGATGACAATTTTGGAATAACCATATGGTTTTAATTAAATCAATAGGAACAAAAAAATGCCACAGAGAACAATGATGCTTTTCGGATGAGTGAATGTAAACAAGCCATACAACACATATTTCTTAACCATATCCAGAATCCTAGCCAGAGCATGCTACATATTCCAGTCGTTTTGAATGGCCACCGATGCTGAGCTATAATCGATACGGTACCACAGCATCACACAATTTCGTGCAGCCTACCTTTGTGGACTAGAAAAATTTGAAAACAGCATTTCGAACTTTTCATTTGGCTACGAATAAACAGACTAGTGAAACCATTAGGATGCTGAAATTTCTGTTAGAGCCAGCCACATGCAGAATTCATTTCGGACAGCACGAGTGTATAACTGTCTACAATTTGGACCCGAAGCCAACACAGTGCTGTAATGTTATCGCAGCAACAGACCCCCTGAAGCGGACTGATGTGACATGTTAAGATATTCAGAACCCTATGCACGCCATTACATAGATATCAGCCCCACCAGTGCCACATTATTAAAGACAAGGTTCAAGTAATGTTTGCGGAAGGCATTATGGAACCTACATACAGTCACTACAACTCGGCTAAAACTTTAGTGCCGAAGAAGGATGGAATGTGTTGTTTCTATGTCGATTTTCGTCCGATAAAGCATATTACACAGAGTGTACGACCTCCTTATATACAGGTTAGAAGAGCACTAGGAACACTTGGGCGAGCCAATATACTGTCATCGCTCGATTTGCACAGCTGTTACTGGAAAGTTTAAGTGGCCCACGGAGACCGACATAAGACAGTGTTCACTGCACTGGACAGCCGAAAATTCCAATTTTGTGAAATGCCTTTTGGCCTGAAGTGTGTACCAGCAACTTTTCAAGTGCCTATTATCAATGTTCTTGATGGATGCATCGGGGAGTTTGCTCTAGCTTATCTCGATGACGTAATTTTGTCAGAAACATGGAAGGACTGCGTCCAGCATTTATTGTTGGTAATTAAGAGGTTGGAAACAAACAGACTGACATGTGCGAATCAGAAATGTCACGTAGGAAAAGCATGTATTAAATTCTTGGAAAATCTTGTAGATGGAGAAGAGAGAAGACCGACACCAGAACAGATCGAACTCATTAACTGTCAACTGGCGCCCCACACACGTAAACAGCTACATAAATTTTTCGGCCTAATGAACTGGTTAAGAGACTTCATTCAGGATTTTGCAATAGTGACTCACGGACTTAGTATTGCTTGCAAACAGTACCGATGGACACGTGAATAACAACAATGCATCGAGGAAGTAAAGATGAGATTCGCCTAGTGTCCAAAGTAGGCCAGACACGACCCAAGCAATCATTCACATCTCCAAATTGAAGCAAGCGAGCTGGGACTGGTTGCGTTGTTGTATAACTATGGCGACAACGACGAGAAGCACATTATGGATTTCAGCAGTGCAAAGTTCGGTGCCGAGGAGCGTCGTTACAACATAAATGAATGTGAATGCATCATAGTCTTCTGAGCCATCGAAATATACCGCCAATTGCTGGAGTACAAGCGATTCACACTGCTGACATGTAACAGATGTCTGCTGTGATTTCACTCAATGATGGAAGCCTGGAGTAAACTTACCTGCTGGGCATTATTTCTACTGTCCTTTGATTTTGAGGTCCAACATGTGCCTGGAGTGGAAAACGAACTCGCTACCATGTTGTCTCGAGTCCCGCAGAAGTCTTCGCCCACGACGAAGAAGAATGGGACGAAATCATGCCACCCACTATGCGAAACATACAGACCAGCACAGGCTAGACCCCCAGGTGCTTCAGTCTCACTGTTCCAGATGAACTGCTGTTGGAAGACCTAAAAAACTGTGTACTGGTTGCACAGCAACAATGCCAAACAGAGCGAGAGCAAGTGGAAAAGTGGAGAAAGGGTGAGATACCACATTGGCATGTTGTCGAAGGCAGCCTCCAGATCGAGTGTCTGATGTCTAAACCGACCTGGAAATTCTTAGTACTGGTGATCGAACATGTCACAATCCAGTGATTCACCAGTGCGAGTTCCTAGGCAGGGCATCCAGGCGGTACACAAACCTTCACTAACCTCAGATATAATTTCCACTGGCCAGGCACAGAATGACACGGGACTATGTAATTCAATGTCTGCATTGTAACAGGATAAATAGCCAGCGTACTGACAGGCATCAACAGGAACATCTCAGGACACCACTATTACCCAGGGACACCGTGGCCCTTGAATTGATGGGACTGTATCCACGAATCAGAAGGATTCTAGGAGAGGCAACCGACGAGAGAGGACGTGTCTGCAGTTACTCCGCGACTTCGCTACAAGTTAGGTGTTGTACTTATTAGTGCAGCCTAGATCCAGTGCTTATTCTGGTTAAAAACCAAAGTTAAGTTCCCCTCAAAACATCCATAGCTGTAATTAGAATCGACAGACGACTTAGCCGTATATTGTAATGTAATTAGCCTGTCACCCGACCTTCCCTGGCCTTGTTTCCAGCAAAGGGGAGAGAACAGGAAGGACCCAGACTTGGACAGCATCACTTGTGTTTATGGGGCCACACATAGGTGAAATAATTATAATTACTTCTGTTCCAACTCATTTCACTGCGCTCTAGGCTACGAAACTACTAAACATGGAGCCCCCAGGGCTTCCATTAATGTATCACATAAGGCACTAAAGCTCTCTGCATCAAGCAGCGATCCAACCCCAGACAACAAACGACAAAATGCGATCCAACAAAATTTGCAAGATGCAAATGCGCAGGCCTAGAACAACACACCAACAGGCAATGCCATGCCCCAGCAGCCAAGGAAGGTACAAATCAAACCCTTCACAGTGTATGCGACCCAAGAAAGATCGTACCCCGCCCTAAGAAAAGCACTGCACACAAAATTGTCCCTCTCATGGAATGCTGTCTGCATAGGAACATACAGCATTCGCGTCCATACCTCCTCCATTGCCGACTACACAGAGGCAGTGAGAGACACGAAGAGCATGGGCTACCAACATAACCTACTGCGACAAGCTGAGGAAATTCCGGTCAAGCTTGTGTTCTGCAGAATACAAGCAAGCATGCCCCACAACTTTCTGCACGAGGAATTCGCATATGCAGGAATGCCAGTGACGCGATTTCATTTCATACATTATAGGAATCGCCGCGGAATCAACAAACTAGTTGTCGAGCTGCCCCATGGCAAAGACACAGCGCCGTATCTAGCCCTGTCACAATTCGCTGCTTGTCAGTGAAAGTAGAAGACTTCTGCCACCCTACAGGACCCGCGCAATGTGCAAGATACCAGCGATACGGCCACGTAGCAGGAGGCTGCAGTGCCACGCCGAAATGTAGATACTGTGGAGGTGGGCATCTCACCTTTACATGCGAAATCGAAAATGACAGCACAAAGGTCAAATGTGCACACTGTGGGGACAACCACTGCACAAACTACAAAGGTTGCAGTGTATACAAAGCAACCAAGTGGAGCCGATTGCCACATGAGGAAAGGCAAGCCCAACACCACCAATCACGACAGGACATTCACGCGAACACCCGCGCAAATGCATGGAAACATGCCCCTCAAAACCAGGCCCAGGCTGCAAACCAACCACAGCCACAACAGCCCTAGCGAAATGTTTTTATGCCACACTGGGCACAGCAACAGCAGCCCCAACCGATAGAGTTCAAAACAGATATTCTAGTCTCCAGTATGAGACTGATTTCCCCACCATTGCAAACTACCCTATTTCACGCGATCCAAATGTCCATTGGGGAAGAAAACCCCAATATTCAAACGAAAGAGTCCAGAAAAACTCTCCGAAAACTAGCAAAACATGGAAAAACCCCAGAGAAATCACCCACAAGAACAGTCAGTGTCAGGCCCCGCCCCTACTGCCCACTCATTGGTCGAAACATACGCGGCCAATCAGAGCGCAGTAGCGTCTGAACCGTGCCTACAAAAGGGCCGCTAAACCGAAATCGTCTCCGATTAGGAAGGGATTAGTGAGTGGAGTTATGTTCTAGCAGCCGTAGTGAGCACATCGTGCACACCTCCGTCCATTCTTCCAGACCTTCAGCTTCAGTCGCTCATCTGTGTGTTGTATACATAACCGTGTCAACGAAGACACACAGTGTGAGTGGGTAATTATAGCTCACAGGTCGGTTAGGCAGGCCAGTTAGTATAGATTTTTTAACTTCTAGGCAAGCTTGCAAGTGCTTGACACCGAGGGATTATTGAAAGGTTTTGCTGTCTGCTGCTGTTTTAACAGCGCCAGTCAGCTTCTGCAATGTCTTCTAGCTTCTTGTTAAAATAGTATTAGTGTAGGCTTCAACAACTCGTCATGTTGAGTAGGTTACTACATCCCACCCCCTCGGGGGCCCGCCAGGCATAATGGCAGATGCCAAAAAGCGAAAAGCGGATGGATGACACTGTCCACATCCCAGACAGCGCAAGAATGGATTCTGGGACCAGAACTTCCACCCAGCAGGCCGAGCAGCAGGTCCCCCCTCAGGCCCTTAAGCCCCAGCTTCGCCCCATAACGGTGTACCACACACGTGACTGCACCTATGGATGGTCCTTGAGCTATTCAAGGACCAGCTGTCCATGCATGTCCTTAGGAGGTACAATACCTGCCCCAGACGGTAGCTGACTACCGATTAGCTATACAGGTTCTCGAATCTGTTAGTGTCCCATTCAGCGTGCTGATTCCACGCCATGAACTGTCCCTCAAGGTCGCCATAAAGCGCCTTGAGCGAACCATCACCATCTCGTGGATACGAGACGAACTCCGCGAGCTAGGCTTCGAACTTGGCAACATAGAGCCCAAGCTCTCCCAGCATGACAGGCAGCCACTGCACATGTTTGTAGTGGAGCTGCCTAACACAGAGCAGTCCCGCAAAATTTTTGACCTCAAATATCTGTGTGGCCTCGTCGTCAAGGTCGAGGACTACAGGTGCCCTAAAGGCCCGCCTCAATGTAGTAAGTGCCAAACGTTCAGGCACCCGAGTAAGGTGTGTCACGCCCCTCCCCGATGTTGTCTCTGTGGAAAGGGACACATGACAGTGAACTGCGACCTTGACAACAAAGACGACAGGTCACTGCGCAAATGTGTAGGATGCCAAGGCAAGCACGCCGCCAATTACAGGGGCTGTGAAGCCCACAAGACAGAGAAGTGGCTATTTCTCCTTCAGGAAGAAAGGAAGAAACGCCAACAACAAAGTAGTGCATCTGTCCAGGCTCAGAGCCAGCCCCAGAAAAACTTCCGCGCCTTCCGCATCCCATGGGCACAAATAGGCCCAGACGGCTGGACGACTGTACAGAAGGGTCCGCAAGTCCGCACAGCTGCTCAAAATTTTCTACCTGACTTCTTGCAACATGTACCTGTAACCACAAGTAACAGGTACAATTCATTCTACGCAGAGCCGAGGTGGAATTTCCTGCCCTAGCTAACCCGCACAGGCCGAGAGGGCAACGCCCAGCACAAGCTGGAAATAAGGGGAAAATGACGCCGAATACCACCCAAAAAACTAGCAAAAAGCCTGTCAGTGTTCGCCTCGAGCAAGCACAGCAGACTGCCAAGAAGGCTGCCCCACCCCGCCCCAGGCGCCGCGCCAGGATAGGCCGGAGCGCCCGGCCAATCAGGAGCGATCAGCCCAAAGCGAGGGTATAAAGACTCCAGAAATGGCCCAGCACGCCATTGAACAACAGTTAGTCCAGTCCCCTAAGGTCCAGCAAGACCCCGAATTGGGACAGCTGTGCACACAGCTGTTCCATTTACTGGCAATCTGGCTTGACCCCAACAGCACCCTGGAGGACAAGTGCAAGGCCACGATGGGCTTTGCCTTGTTGGCCAGAAAAATGGGCCAGACCAATGCTACCCCCTAGGCAGGATAACAGACCTGCAAATAGGCCCCCCTCCATTGCCAAAATCTTGTTCTGGAATGCAGCAGGCATCCGGAATAAGAAGCAGGAGCTGATAGATTACCTGACTCGCCACCAGGTACAAATCGCGGCAATTAATGAAACCCATTTACGCCCACAACACCGTTTCTCTGTCCCAGGTTACTCTTGCTTTAGGAGGGACAGAGAAAATAATGCAGGAGGTGGTGTTTTAATCTTAATTAAAAACACAATAAACTACCATGCAGCAAAACAGCCTCAATTAAACACACTTGAAGCAGTGGGTATTAATTTTAAGCTCGGCGGTCAGCAAGTATCTTTCTACTCAATTTACTGTCCACCTGGCCGCACACTTACGTGCGCGGATTTAAATGAATTAACAAACATATCCTCCATTCTATTGGCAGTCGGCGACCTGCATGCAAAACACCCCACATAGGGCTGCAGTGCGCGGACAGCGAATGGAAATACATTATTTAACCACCAAACTAGGCACAATTACTTAATACATGCGCCTGATGAACCTACTTTTGAACCTACACAGGCAAATCACCAGCCTGATATTTTAGATCTTGCAATATGTAAAGGCCTTAATATGACCTTTACATTAGAAGTAATACATGAATTGGTCTCGGACCATTACCCTGTCCACTTAAACTTTGATCAACTGGAAACAGACGAAAGGCAAAATTAGAAAAATTAAAGATTATAAATACGCAAATTGGGAAGTCTTTAAAGAGTACCTGGACGAGGAAATTAATCTGCCAGATCCTGTTAGCACCCTCGGCGAATTAGACTCTGCGATTGACCATATCACAGAGCTAATTCAATCTGGTATTAGCCAATTTGTCCCTGAAAAGACCCCAAAGCCCCATAGTGATTCGCTGCCAGCCAATATTAGGCAGCTAATCACTCAGAAAAATCGCTTGCGCAGGCGCTACTCGCGAGGTAGAACTGGCCAACTCAGAGCACAAATAAATGCACTTAGAGAGCAAATTAGCCAAAAAAAATTATCCACTGGCAAACAGATCAGTGGAATAATAAATTATCCCGTCTCACCACTAAACAAAGACGCTTACAAACAGGCGCAATCCCATCCCGCCTCTTCCAGGCATAGCAAGTTCTGCCTACGCGCCCCAGCAAAAAGCATAGGATGTAGCCAATCATTTAGAAACGGTTTTTGTACCGAACATCCAACCCTGCGACCCAGCACAAGTGGCTCGCATAAATAAGAGCCTCCGAGTGCGACTCCACCAGTCTTAAGCTGACGCACTGGAAACGTGCCAATGTTATTGTTTTTCCTAAGCCCGGCAAGGATCAGACCTTGCCACAAAATTACCGCCCCATAAGCCTCTTAAGTACGCTCTCAAAAGTGCATAAATGTGTTCTGCTGCGCTGCCTCGATACTCACATTCACAAAACGCGAATATTTTTCCTAACGAGCAATTTAGCTTTAGAAAATAGCACTCTACAGTTCATCAGTTAGTCAGACTAACTGAACACATAACTACGACTTTCAACTGGTGTCAATATTCAGTAGCAGTCTTTCTTGATGTAGAGAAAGCATTTGACAGGATGTTTCATGCTGGACTACTTTATACAATGTATGAGAAACATTTCCCCGACTGTTATATTAAACTCATTGCCTCCTATTTAGATAGGCGCTCCTTTGCCGCAACTATTGACAGAGCGACCTCAGAATTTAAAGAAATCAGGGCAGAAGTACCCCAAGGCAGCATACTAGGCCATGTTCTATATAACTTATATACTAGCGATATTCCGCGCCCCCCTAATTGGAACATGAACCTAGGTGTATATGCCGACGATACAGTCATATACATGCTATCCAGAAGTGCTGTGATCGCAACTTGGCGAGCCCAGGAAATGCTCAATGAGCTAGAAAATTATTTCCGCCTGTAGCGAATAAAAATTAATGTAGGTAAATGCGAAGCTGTGGTTTACACACGCCGACACATTCCTGCCAATCTTCCCCTCCTCACTCTATTTAATAAGGATATTCCCTATAAAAATGAAGTTAAATATTTAGGCGTAATATTGGATAAAAGGCTGACATTGCGAAGTCATGTAGAGAACAAAAAAAAACCTTGCCTATGCTCGCATGTCGGCACTTTATCCAATGACAAGTCGCAACTCCAGCCCTAAACTAAAAAACGGACTTTTAATTTATAATACAATGATCCGCCCCATTCTAACGTACGCAGCTCCAGCGTGGGCATATTGTGCGAAATCGCACACTCGCACTTTGCAAGTGTTGCAAAATAAATGCCTTAGAATTGCGGCAGATGCACCTAGGTACAGACCCATAAGATACTTGCATGCCGAGCTTAAACAAGAACTGCTGCAAAACGTTTTCTGTAAAATGGCAGAGCAATTTTGTGCTACTAGCCATAATAATCATAATCCATTAATTACAAGCTTTGGAGATTATGATCCTGATGAAAATCAACGTTATAAGCGACCAAAATTGCTTCTAGCGCATAGGTCCCCTTAGTCTCGACCTAGCACCAGCGCAGCTAATATGAACTTAATAATTAGCTGGTAATTTTGTTAACTGTAAGCCCTTGCATAGTAATAGTAATACAGGGTGTAACAGAAGTGATGGTCAATAATTCACACATGGAAAGTACTGGGCAAAAGAAGCTACAAATGTCCAAAAAACATGGGTCCGGAAATCAACCGTTGTCGAGTTCTCGGAACAAGTCGAATTGGGAACCAACTCCTAACGTGTTTGAATTCCTAGGTAATTACGCTGGTATCACAAGGTATGGGTTTGCCTATCAGGTTGTTGACGCATGCGCAACTACTCCCCTCGATCCCTACATACACTGTGCCATACAGACAATCAGTTACGAAAGTAAAGGCACCATGGACAGAGGTTACATTAATGAAGAGTACGCTGACATGCACTTCATGTATGGCAAAGCTAATGGCAGTGCACTTCAGGCTGCACGATTGTATGAAGAAGCTTTTCCTCGTCGCAGGCAGACTGACAGACGTACATTTACGAGGTTACAACCGCGCCTTCGATAAAGTGGGAGTTTCGCACATCATGTACGAGAAGGTATACCCAGAGCCATAACACCTGATGTTGAGGAAAGGGAGTTAGACATTGCACACGAACGTCCGAGTACTTCAACAAGGAGGATTGCTATCCAGGAGTGTGTGCTGAGTCATATGAGTGTGTGGCGGATTTTACATCGGCAATTACTGTATCCGTATCATCTCCAGCGTGTGCAAGCTCTCAACAATGCAGACTTCCCTCCTAGAGAGGATTTCTGCCAATGGATGCAATAACAGTGTACTTTGAACCCCCTGTTCGTAAGCAGTATTCTGTTCACGGATGAAGCTGGGTTTACCCGTGATGGCATTTTCAACTTCCATAACTGTCACATTTGGACCGATGTCAATCCTAATGCGACACACATGTCACAACATCAGCAACGTTTTTCGTTGAACGTCTGGGCCGGACTGCTCGGAGACCGCATAATTAGACTACACTTCCTACCACAGAGACTAACCGGAGATCGGTAAGGCAGTTTCTGCGTACTGTACTTCCAGATCGCCTTCATGATGATGATATTCCACTGAACCAACGTCTGAACATGTGGTTTATGCATGACGGTGCTCCAGCACATTTTCAATTACGTGTGCGCCGGCTTCTAACTCGACTGTACGGTCAACATTGGATAGGCAGAGGAGGACCTGTGCCATGGCCTCCAAGGTCACCAGATTAAAATCACATGGATTTCTGTGTGTGGGGTCATGTCAAAAGCCTGGTCTATGCTACTGAGGTCAACTCTCTTGAAGAATTACGCTTGCGGATTGAAGCAGCTTTCCAGCATTTACAGAATACACTAGGACTGCCTGAGAGGATTCGCAACTCGTTTCAGAGACGAGTTCAATGTTGCATTCAGACGCATGGGCAACATTTTGAACACCTTCTTTAAAGATTAGAAATTCCATGTGTTCCTACATACTTATCAACTGCAACAAACAATGTGTCTTATCTCGACAACGGTTGATTTCCGGACCTATGTTTATTATACATTTGTAGCTTCTTTTGGCCAGTACTTCCCATGTGTGAATTATTGACCATCACTTCTGTTATACTCTGTATATACGCTACTTTTAATTAGGTATTAAATATAAGTCACCCACGCACCTCCCCTCCAGGCCTGGTATAATTGACACCACTTAGGTGTTCTGTGCCAGTGCTGACGAGGGCTGACATCACCGTCTGTCATGCTGTTTGGGCTCGTCTGGAAGCCTTCAGCCCCAGTACCGGCTCGAGTATGCATGGCAGGAGCCACACAAATACACAAAACAATAACAAGTTACACTTACAAGGGAAACCTGTGGTAACATGTAATATTTTTCACTATATCAAGATTTTCTTCATGAAAACAAAACTGCGAAGCACTATGTATTTCACAGCACATGTCATAATATATACTGTACAGAGTATGGCTCACGTGGCAGCACCGCTGTTGAAATTACATTGCTCTATTTTATTTAATTAGCTAATTATTTATTATACTATACACTCACAATTTAACATGTTTAACTATAGTAATTGCTAGCTGTAAGTTAGCTGTGGTGTTTTCTGTAGGTCCATAACGGCCGAGGCCTGTGATTGGCCGGAGCTGTGATATGCCGGCAGGATCACTAACAGCCAATCAGAGGGCAGCTGCTGGCACAGATCTTTCTGTTCCTAGCACAAGTCCCGAAAATGTATAATTTTTGTCACGTATTTATTTTAATTTAATGCTAGCTCATCAGGCTTGCCTGTGAGCTAGTTAAGTGAACTAATTATGTATTTTTAAGTATGTTTCAGTTATCTACTGGGGATACGGGAGGACGTCTTTAAAACCTCGTCCTCCACCAGGGCATTGTGCTAACCCACAGTGCTCTGGTTAAAACCAGCGCCCGTCCCAAATAAAAGGAAAGTAAAGAAAATAAATACAGTTCCCACGTCCCTGCCCCACTCTTACTTCACAACTCTACTAACAATCTGGACCTTCCTACTTTTCCAGTGCCATTTTTATTTTTAATGCATGTAACTGCTGAGTGGTTACACTCCTATTCTGTCGAGAGGGTTTTGACAGTACTATACCGGCTTTTCCCTCTCTCTTCTTATATTGTGGCTTAGCTATAGGTACACTTAGGGAGGTAGACATGGCCCCAATTGCGGCCATATCTGTCCAATCCCTCTCTGCCGTGTGCATGCCTCCTTTGCATGAAATTTCCCCCTTGTAGGCATATGGGGCTCAGCCCTGAGACGCACTTAGTCCCGCTCCTTCCCTGGGACACCAATAAACACAGTAGTTAGGGTAGGTTGGGAAAAAATCTGAGGCCATGGAGGTTACAGCTTCTGCTCCTTCGCCTCCCGATGCCGATGCGATAATGCAAGCAATTCGCGCAGCCTTCAAGGACGATGCAGAGCTAAGCAGGAACCCTGAAGTCGCCGACAAGCTAATGCCCCTAGTGCAGCTAATAGTCATATTGACTACACCTGCCCTGTCCCAAGCTTAAAATATAGCATAAACCATAGCACTCCACCTCAAAATAGTCAAGAACATTGGCCATGCTTACACACAGTAATGCAGCCATAGCAAACAACTCCGACACACACTTACACACAATTCTTTTCTGGAATGTGCGAGGCCTTAATAATAATAAACCAGAACTTATCGATTATTTATTCAGGAACAATATAAAAATAGCAGCAATAAATGAAGCACGTCTTAAAGCCACTGATAGGTACACTATTCCAGGCTATGCCACATACAGAACGGATAGACCACCGACAAGAAGAAAAGGAGGTGGTGTTGCATTGATTATCCACAACTCAATTAAGCACCAAGAAATCAAACTTCCAGACTTTCAAACACTGGAAGCTGTAGGCATAGAACATACACTAGGGAAGCAGCGAATCAAACTATTATCTCTATATGCCCCACCAGGGCGGACTCTAGTAGTTACAGACCTAGATAAATTAATCAATAAAGTAGGCAGTACTATGTTAGCCCTAGGAGACCTAAATGCTAAACACCCACACTGGCACTCGCGAAACCGAACTGCAAATTGCGTCACACTACAAAGGCACCAAATGTACAGAAATTATCAAGTTATGGCTCCATATGAGCCGACATTTAATCCTACTCAGTAAATCAACAGCCAGATATGCTTGATATAGCTATAAATAAACAATTCACGACTACTTTTGATCTCAGAGTAGAACATGAACTTTCCTCTGACCGTTACCCAGTTCACGTAGATTTACATGCAACTACAGTAGAACTAAATGCCCCACGAAAACTAAAAAACTATGCACGTGCCAACTGGCCAGCATTTCAAAACCATATAATGACAAATCTACCACACCTAGAGTAGACAGCCATAAGCACTCCAGAAGCAGTGGACGAGGCAATAGAGACCCTAACACACACCTTACAAATTAGCGTGGCCGAGCACATTCCAGAGAAGACAACCACAACAAAACTAGAGACTTTTCCACAATACATAAGGACATTATCACGAGGAAATATCACCTTAGGCGACAATACACACATCGCAGAGACAGACAAATTAAAACTAAAATAAACGAGCTGCAGGGAATTATTTCCGAAGAAGTAACATATTGGAGAGCAAGTGTTTGGGATACAAAAATTACCAAACTGAACACTAATACGAACAACTTATGGGGCCTAACCAAGCGCCTACTTATAAAATAGATAACATCCCCCCCCCCAACAACGAACGCAGGTATAGCCTACAACCCCGACAGCAAAGCCCAAGCCTTTGCAAATGTATAAGAAACGACATTTCAGCCCAACCAGGATCCCTGCGACAGGTTATGTAGCGACCCGATCCACCGAGAACAAACCACTAAATTAAGGCTACCTACAGAACAGGAACCAGAGCCTACCCAAACACAAGAATTTAAGTTAGCTATACGGCCCATGAAGCCCAAAAAGAGCCAGGTGCGGATGGCATCTAGGCCATAGTGCTACACAGACTTCCCGACCCTGCCCTAGAGTACTTAGCAACATGCTTTATGGCATTAAAGCATGTTGCTAAGTACTCTAGGGCAGGGTTGGGAAGGGGTGCTGTCTGATGTTAGAAACACACACGGTAGAAACACATACCACATAAACACAGAAGACAGAATGTTCTAAGCAATGCCAGTTCTTTATTATGTGTTTCTAAAGTATGACAGTTCTTAGATGTGTGTTTCTATTATACGACTGTTCTAAAGCACATGTTTCTATAGTATACCAGTTCTAACATCTCGGATTCTGTTGCGTAATCGTTCTAAACTGTGAATTTTTGCTGCATAACGTTTCTAACATACATGGAGTTATGCACACAATTAGCACTGTGCCACAGACACGTTAATTAACTTTGACAATTAAAGCACGATAATATTCACAATCAATAAGTTAAAGACTACAAATCACAATAAAAAATCGGTCATGTATCCAATCAACAGTCTCTCAAACATTTACAATGTACAACCTTAACAGTTTTAAGGGAGGATGGCTCACCATGTACAGAACAGCACCCAGAGTGCACCACTGTCTAGAGGTCTTCGGTTCGACTCCCGTCGCGCACCTCCTTCACATGTCGACCCACAGCAGAAGCCCTCTTGTCTCACCCAGGACTGCTCCGAAGGTATGTGCCTGTAGCCTCGCAGTAAGTAGATTCCGACGTCACCAAGACGTCTTCCTGACATCACCAAGATGTCCTCACCAGCCTCTCTGCACAAGCTTAGCACCTCCTCCGAGCAGGACCAATAGCGAACTCTCGAAGCACTCCTTCTCTTAAACCACCAGGTAGACAGTCTCCTCAAGTAGCCAGTTACTGCAGTTACTGCCCTCCTTGACACAACACCGTCAGTGTTGTTCTCCACAGCTCGCCACTTCTGCAGCACTCCAATACAACACCACAAGTGTTGTTCGTCCTTCCTGCAGCCCGCTGGCGTCACACAGCCTCGACACCAACCACTGCTGCCGTGTTGCCATCCGAGATGCCACACCTCGTCAACTCAGTCGCGCCGACACAACGCCTGAGTGTTGTGTGTCCCTTCTGTAGGGCGCTGATGTTACTCAGACTCGACACCGACCACCTCTGTCGTGTTGCCACCCTCGTGATGCCACACTTCGTCAGCTCCGCCGATGTTACATCAGCCTCGACGCCATCGTGATTCCGCCCCCAAGGCACTGGGTCCTTATCTCTGCGCCGCCGCCAGCATCGCCTCTCAGGCCGTCACTTCTCACGATGTCCATCGCCACCCCAGTGGCAACACCGCCCCTAAGGGTGCTGCCTCACACCACTCTCGGTCTCACTTCATCTTCACGACTATCACAAGACTGCACAAGACTGACACTTCCCGACTCTCTTCTAGACTGACTCATGTTGCGCAGTACCGTGGCTTTTATACGGCCCCTACAGTGATGTCAATGGCTGTTGAAATATGATGACCTGAGGTCTAAAAATAGATACAACCTCACTCGTGACTGTTTATAGTCACGTATTCGCACTGGCGTCATCGGGGAATCACAATGACGTCACTCGGGAGTTGCGACATAGTTGTTAAAACCCATGACATCACTGGTTGACTCACAGGGCTGACCACCCAGCATGATGTAATGTGCCTGCTGCCCGGCCAACACGCAACAGTATTTTAAGCCCTGTATTATTCAATATATATGTAAATGACCTCCTTAAACCTTATCATAGGCTAGTACAATTTGGCTGCTATGCAGATGACACAGTAATATTTAGCTGCTCCCACAGTCTCGAACTAGCAACACAAAGACTCCAGTTAGTCCTAAATGCCTACCAAAATTATTACACAAAATGGAGGATAGAAATCAATGTAGGGAAAAGTGAAGCCATTGTGTTAACCCGCAGAAAATTACCCCAGCCAGCTGAGCGACCCGAACTAATCCTATTTAATCAACAAATACCGCACAAAGAAGTAATGAAGTATCTAGGCGTCCTAATGGACAGAAAGCTCACCTGGCAAGCGCATATTGATGCCAAATGCGCCAGTGCCTATGCCAGACTATCCACCCTATATCCTATATTAAACCCACGAAGTGCTCTCACACGAAATATGGCCGTATTGCTATACATGATGCTAATACGGCCAATAATGCTGCACCCGCATGGGCATATGCAGCCAAAACTCACACTAGGCGCCTCCAGATTATTCAGAACAAATGACTTGGGATAGCAGTCGATGCGCCTAGGTACTGCCCCATTGTAGATTTACATAGAGAGCTAAAAATTGAGAAATTAGAAGAGCACTTCGGTAAACAAACACAGCAGTTTTATACTGAGTGTGCAAACAGTAATATTGCTAAAATATCTAGCTTAGGCAATTATGACCCTGACGAAACACAAAAATATAAGCGACCAAAGAGCATACTTGCTCATAGGCCACCATAAGCTCCCTAAACACCACACAACCCTGGTGATAGTTCCCAAAACATACACGAAACAATATTATCAGCACGACACATGATAAAGAAGACACCTTATCTACTCCTAACCCTACTGAAGTAATAGCAATATACAGGTGGCAATCTGGTTGCCGATGCGAGGCCGTAATTTCACTCAGTTGCCGTTTGTACATATCCATATATACATACATATACATGTACAAATACAAAAATATTCGTATGTATGCATAAAACATCTGATAAGCTGCATTGCGACACTAACCTCATTCCATCTCATGGTACCTAAATAACCTTTACCTTTCTCCTTCCTATATTTTTTACCTAAATTTTCTTTCTGAATACTAACCTTTATTTTCTGCGTTCCAGAAAGATAGATAACTGACATCTGCGGGTGGAAGGCTCAGTTCTGTCTTCCGCCACCTGGGCCGTGCTACTGTGTTGCGACCCTGGTTAAATTCCAGCAGCAGCTCGACCCATCTCATTATCACCACTCATTAACCACACAAAGTCTATCTTAGCGAACTAACATACCCTCCCTACTTTCTCCTGCTTTGAAATCAGTAGTGGTATTTAATGGTTTTTACCTCCGCGACTGTCGCACAAATTTCCCAACACCCTCTTCGCTTTGTGCTGGTTTGCTGTGCCCTACATTCTAGACCAGGTCTTCTCAATAGACGGCCCGTGGGCCAGATGCGGCCCGCAGAGAGATTTCTACTGGCCTGCCATCAAACTGTCAGAAATCAGTGAAAATGTTTTCTTATAATAATTGAAAGGCTATTTCTTAATAGTTATAGTTAGGTGAATGTAATCTCTGTGTATGACAATTATTTATGTTAGACTAACATCAAGTTCAGTTAAATGATTCCGTACAATGCCTACAATTATTGACTGAATTTTTTTTACTTTTGGCCCCCGAGTGTTTTTTGTAGTTATGAAATTGAAGCAAGTGGCCCGAAGGTACATTTAATTGAGAAGTCCGGTTCTAGACCCTTCTTCTTTCGGGGTGTGCCCATGTCGACCATTGCTGCCATGGCACCAGACTACTCTGCTCAGCAGCGATGCATGCGTCACTTTGAAATAAATTAACCCGACCTAAGGTGTATAGGGCTTGTCCTGAGACGCATCCTATTCTCCACTCGGCCTAGCTACTAACATGCTCGCCGGATGACACACAGAACTGTGAAGGTGCTCACGCTGGCGTAGCGGGATTTGGGGGCTCGCCAGAAAAAAACCGAAGCAGAGATGGCAAATGCCTTAACTTGGTAATCACAGACCATTATAGGAGTAAGATATGTGTCTTTGCGGTTCTACCACACGCACACACATCATCGCACATACCCTAGAGAACGAGTTCTTAAGGGTATCAGCGAATGTTGCTTATAGACAACACCCAGTTCACAGGCAAGAAGTGGCAGGAGTGCTGCACGAAGTTGAACATTCAACATCAAACTACTGCCTTTACCATCAAAGGGCAAACCAAACAGTGCCACAATCAGAAAATCAAAGTGCAGCTATGGTCTAGGGTAAAGGGGATCACATAAGCTTCGCGGAGCACTTACCTGCCATCCTCTTCATCCTGTGTTCACGAGTTTATGTGGCCACAGGGCACTCACCTGCAGAATTGTTACAGTGTCAGAATCTCCCACTATCTGGAGAACGGGGTGCTTCCCATCTGAGGAGAGCATGGCCGAAGAATGTAACAGTAAAATATGCTGATGGAGGAGGCAAATGAGGGACCAGGTGTAGTAGTGACCAGAGGTACATAGCACATTGGTGCTCCGACTCCATCAAGCTGCCACCACTAAAGCCTGGCCAACAGGTGTAAGCACGTGCACATCCCCAATTCACTAGCTAGAAGGCATTCTGTGCTGGATTTGTGCAGAGGTGGACAGGACCACACATCGTCATCATATGCACAGGTAACACTTGCTATATCATCAGAGTGGGACGTTACACCCTAAATGTTCACAAAGACGACCTACATCTAGTGGAGGTGCGTAGAGCGAACAGCAGCAAGGTGAGACCCAGGAATGCAGAGAGATGCTGTTGGTAGGCACATCCGCACCGACGCCTACTGATGAGATACCAGAACGGGAACCAGTGAGAGAACGAATGTCAACACCAGGATGTTCAACATCTACCGAACAGGGCAACATAAAGGAACCAACAGAGGTGAACCAAACCAACTTGCCTGTTTCCTTGCCAATATATTCACCCTTGTCATCCACAGCGGAAGTGGCAAGTGGTGCGGAACAGCCGGATGTGAGGTCTGAAGATTAGAGCCGATCAGATGAGGCTGATTCCCCTCAAGCTAAAGGCAGAACAGCTGACCTGGAGAACATGCAAACCTCTGAGGAAGTTTCTCAAACAACGCTACCCCCTCTGATAATTTCACATAGAAGATGCAGATGTAGGTGACACTGCAAGACCGGCCGTGTATCAGAGTTATACTAAGAATGCGATAGTTGTACGATAATTAAATCAGTCATTTGAGAAACACCACATGTCACTTTCAGGAAGGAGCCATTAAATAATGTAACACAGAAAATGTTTAATTTGATAAACCTTATAAATAAAGTACTATGATTAAAAAAAATTGGTGCATGTGTTACTTCTACATAGAACAGTTGTGTTTCGCACTTAGAAGAGTAAATATGCATACGCCAATGTTGTGAAAAATATGACATGTGGTGTTTCTCAAATGACTTATTCAATTATAGTATTACTATTGATATGAGTTGTAGGGCTGCGAAAGCCCACCACCCAGGAGCACGGGGTACAGCAACGAGAGTGACAGGACAATAACATCAGCAAGGCCCGTGAAAACCAGAAACAATACATGGCCAAGTGGGTCCCGGCAACGCGACTGCCAAGCCAGCTGTGCATCGGCAACATGAATAAGGGAACATTTGTTTTCATCCACACCAAAGAATTTATGTGTTGGGTTAGGTCTAAAATGAAGTGGACCCCTTTTATTCACAAAAATACTCAGTGATTCTACATAAGTCATAAGGGTGGGGCCTCACTACATGTGCAAAGTGTACAGAGGTGACCTGCGACACACACAGAGCTTCGACATGCAGGGACCGCATCCCAACACAGAATAGCAGACGGAGCCCTTAGCACAAACTACTGTACATGCAAATGCCGGAAGTGGATAATACTGACCCACCACAATAAAATCCCACAAATCAAAACTGCAGTGAATTGCGGAACGAGGTAACACCTGACGAAGCCGCATCACAAGGGAATACCGATGGAGAGCAAAACACGACAACGCAAACAAAATAGCAAAAAAACCACACCGCAAAATAACACGAGCGACCAGGACATTGCGGAAAGTATTGTAGGGGAGGACAACGAATCTGATGATACTGAAATGGAATGGGAAACAAGCTCAAATCAAGGGGACGAAGGCAGCACGAGAGACGTGATAACAGTACCGACATTGTGGATTGAGCAACCCAAACAAACAACTACGCGACAGCGACAACTTGAACCCTCACCCACAATGTAGGTATCTTCAGACAATGAAAATGATGGTGGAGATGCAGGCCTGACCCCACCGCGATGCTCCAAGCACCTGCCCTTTGGTTCACATCCATGAAACTGCTTCACACGTGATCCACAAGTTCACGTGGTTAATCAATGGCGGAGGCGCCTCACACAGCACCTGGCACACAGAACAGCAGACAGGACAGAAGGACAATTGACCCGATACTCTCTGCACACCGTGTACAGTACAATGGCACCGACCCGCTGCACTCAAGGAGCCTCAAGCACAAACTGTCTCCACAGTGGGGGGAATTTTACATGTGCCTGACAGCTCATGCTCCTAGCGACTGCTCGTGTAACACCACCAGCAACCCCAGCGGCCAGAGCAATCATCATCAGTAACCCGAGTGAATACGAACGCACCCCGGAACGTTTCCGCGACTGACGGGACCAACTGAGCGGCTACATTTATGCACCCACATAGCCAACACAGCCACACAAAGAAAATGTTACTAACGCACGAATTACAGCAAACAAAAATCATTCACACATATGTCAGCCTCCCAGCATCAAGGGACATTGATCGTTTCAAAAAGCATCTTCGCATCGGGACCCAAGATTTGCGAGATGCTGGAACATGTGTCGTCTTAATAGGTAGTGCAGGAGTGATGTGAGCAAATTCATGTATGTCACTTTAACAATCATAATTTTCATTTAATTACAAGCGCTGCAATACAACACCACAGGCAGGAACTAGAAAGTGTGTTTATTTTACAGCATGATTCTAAATCACGAAGCACGGTCCAGAGTGACAACTTAAGGAACGTAAAGATGTTGCAAAAAATACATACTTGCAGTTGCTGAAAAACATGAAACTACAACCAGAGAGGGAAATGATTTATTATTGCCTTCCGCTCCGGTAGTCTTGCATCTCAGTCCAAGCTGGCATGAATAACTAAGGGATTGCGCATAAGACATTTCACTTGCATAGCATTAACACTGATACAGATTTTAATTGTAAGGTACAAATTTGAAAGAAATAAAATAGTTTACAGTGTCACGTTTTTTAAATATAAAAACCACACCCATAATATAATCCGAACGTTCTCATTTAGACATGATGAACATTGTAATAATTGTCGGTTAGTGGGTGTATTGTGCAGATAGCGCGAGTAGCAATTTATGTACAACATAGGTACTTACAATTACTGACATACTTCATTACATTCACTTCAAATCTGACTTCGTTATTTAAAGTTCGGATCGCAACATATGTAAGCTGATATGCTTGAAATATAAACTCAAGTAAATCATTACTGCATGCAATAAACATTTTTGTACATTATATATTATTATGTCTAATATAGAAATAGAAATTACGAAAGCCTTAACTGAAAAATTATTAATTGCAAACACATCATATAACTTTTATAAAGCCAATAATAATTTGTAACTGAATTCTAATTTGAACATAAATATTATGACATAATAAACTTATGTGCCACGCAAAATAGTGGACAATGTTATGTGATATACAATATCTATGCAAAGTGTCATTTGTGAACACATCGGAAATAGTCTGGTTATTTTGAAATTATATCATCACAGAAGTACACATACAAATAACATGAAACGTTTGGTTCGTACTACTTGAGAGTCAGTGGAGTTATCACTTACATGTAAATGTGTTTTGCCGAATCTTTTTCCTCAAAATGAATGATGTTGCGATTTCATTCAAATCCAAACAATTAGTAGAGCTTGAATGGGCATTCAGAAGGGCTATGTGGTTCAGTCTCGCCTCTGTCATTGTAGATCTTAAGTAGCTTTTTAATCTACGTAGCATGGGAAAAGATCGTTCTCTTTCACATGTATTAACTGGTATAACAATGACGATTCGTGCAAGCGTGTGAAGTTCATTAAGTTGGTCTTTCATATGCCGCGAACCTTCGGATTTTAAGATGTCAACTACATCTTTGAAGTTTGCTGGCGGATTTAATTTTTGCCCTATCAGGACATCATGGAACACATCACATTGCATCTCTAGCCATTTGCTGATGAAGTGGTTTCCATAAAATGCTATAACTTCGTCTGCTGGAAAAGAAGGTCTCAAAAGAAAATGTTCCACATAGGTTAGCAGTTCAACATAAAATCTGGTTTTGAGACCTGATAGTACATTATCCATGACTTCAATGTATATCTGCCTATAATTTTCTTTAGGAGAGAATTCATGAGGGGGACCATATCGTAACTTGCTGGCTATTTTCTTTTTCTCTTTTCTCGTGGAGGCTTCTAAGTTCAGAGCCTCCGTATTGTGATCAACTTTCGACCAAAATGTGTCAAACTGCTCTCGCAGCTGTTTTAAGGTGTCTTCTAAAACACTCAGAATGTGACACGAATCTTTCATATGCAGCATTTTCCCTTGTAATGCTTTGTTTGCGGCAGACAGATGCTTGAAAATTAAACACCACAGTTCAACCATTACCAGTGTATCTGATTGCTCCAGATATTTGAGAAATCCAGAAGCTCTGGTGGCAGCCTCGCTGGAATCATGACCAGAATATTTGTCTACAAAGGCTATAACATTACTGTTAGTTAGACAATAGAGACTGAAGGGAACAGTAACACATAACCCATAGGACACAGTGTTCTTCTTGAAACCCTTTAAATCACTCAAGGCATTTTGGGGAATGTTTAATGAACCCAATAATCTCACGCAGTAAGTTCATTGCTTCTCTAGCAACTGGCACATTCTTGATGCTATCTTGAGTAACTAGATTAAGATAGTGAGCCTGCCAGTGTACAAATAAGGCACGATTTTCTAATTCTCTGATTTTCTTCTGCAGACCTTAATGAACACCTGCTACATTACTGGCTCCATCAAAACACTGATTTCTGAGATCCGACACTGGTAACTGAAGACGAACTAGAACATAATTTGCTATGTTGAATAAGGTTTGAGCTGTAGTGTCAGGGGTTTCAAAGAATCCTTAAAAAGTTCTTGAATTTCAAGATTTTTATCTACTGTTCGTACACTAAACGATAATTTCTCCTTAGTTGTACAGTTAGTTGTTTCATCCACAATAATGAATAATGTTGGTTCTCTTTAATCTCGGAAACTAGCTTATTCAGCACAGCATGTGACAAATGAGACAATATTTCGTTAACGATGTCGTGAGAAATCCATTTGTAACCATCTCTTTGTAACCAAGCATCCAGTTCCAGGTTATCCTCAGCTCTCAATTTAAATATCTTAAGGATATTTGATGACTCATCATTGTGATCCCGAATTGCCAATCCTTGAGTTCCTAGAAACCGCACACTGCCGATAATTTTACCCAAAGCTGTTCAGGCCTCATCCATTTCTTTGTAATTTTTGTGGACAACTGTTTGAGCACGTTAGTACTGCTTGAGAACGAAAATCTGCCTCCGTGCATTCCCAGTGAAACCGAGACCTCTCATGCTCATTGAATTTCTCAATTGCTTTTTTCCAGTTGCAAAAACCAAATTCCACGAAAGCTGCAGTAAAATTTTTATTCACACATTTATTCTGAGACCAAATATGTTAACATATTTTACAAAATACCTTATCACTATTGTTGTCATATTCAAGCCAAGTAAATTTGTTTCCCAAGTCTCTAATAAAATGACGATTACCTGTTTTTTTTGTTCCACAAGTCTTTCTTCATTCATCACCATCCTCACCAGTAAAGGAAACTTGTTCTTCTTCCTTCTCATTTTTTGATGAGGGAGAAGTAGTCTGTTGATTGTTGTCGGTAACAGTCAGATCTGTGTGTTGTAAGATACATTTTTATCACAGGGCAGTTTTTTTATGTACCTCCACATAGTGCACCGCAATTAAAGGGAATAAGTCAATTATATTATACTTTAAAAACTTTAAAGCTGCTAATATGCACATTGACATGCTTATTTACACGCATTATCAAAACATTGAAATACTCGGCATCGGCAAAAACAAACCGCAGGGCCGGCAACATTTAAATACAAAAGATATCGATGTGCCTCCCGATAGCAGTACTTCTGCTCTGCATACAGACTGATGCTACTATCGTGAACATTAAGGGTGGCAACATTCGAATGCAAATTATACCGAAAGTGACACCTGATAGCAGCACTTCTACGGATAGACTGGGACTGTTGTGGTGAAAGGCGGAAAAACGTCTGTACACAAGTGATGCGGATAACTGACACCCGATAGCAGCTCGTCCTGCGAACGCAGTGATCCTACTGTAATTGGAGCAAACGCGATATACACCATGTTTATACCGTGACCACCTCGAGTCGTAAACTATGATTGTCAAGCGTCGTGCTTTACCTTACAATTATTATGAAAGTTCTAGTTGTGTACCAAATTTATTCCTGTTCACTTCAAGAGTTTAACTAATACTTTTTTTGTAACCAACCAGGAAAGGCGATGCCCTTCTAATCTGGTCAGTGGGAGGGAGGGGGGAGGGTGACTGCCCTCTGCCCCTCCCCATAGTCGGCGCTTCTGAACTCAATTAAGTCTTCAACACGATTAAGTGCTTTAGGCTGAACTGGTTGAACTAAAAAATGGACAATGAACATCTGAAATAGTATTCCAGAATAAATAATATTGCGGTACACGGGATACATAGCACCATAGATGAGGAATCCGTACAAATTGTTCTTAGCTTACTGAGCACTTAGATGTGAGGTTAGATGCCTGGGACATAGATGCCTGTCATCGGTTACCAACAACCCGAAAAGATATCCCTCCAACTCTTATAGTGAAACTGTGCCGTCCATCTGACAAAAACAAAATGCTAGCTGCAAAAAGGAATAAGTGGAACCTAAAATCAACTGACATTGGAATCAACGCACCTACAAGGCAAGTTTACCTAAACGAACACTTGAGCACAAATAACAAGTCACCCTTACAGAAAGCCTTGTAGTTAAAACAACTTGGGTATAAATTCGTAACTGAAAAATATTAGCAGGAAGAATTGAAACTCTTCCAGTGAAGCGCATTACCACCATTGAAGATCTCCAGAATATACTATCTACCAATTGTTTGGATTAAAAGGCTGTCAACAGGCACCATCTGTCCAACTAGACTCTAATGAGTGACATTTAAATCTAACCTAAGAAACACACTGAAAATAACATAGTAAGATTACTCAGGATGGTGAGTACAACTAATAACATCCACTGTACTGATGATAAAACAAGTCACTATTTTATATAAATATATTTCTCCCACTAGGCATTTACTTTACCGTGTTACTGTATCTTGTTGTGTTACTGTATCTTGGCCAAAGTTATCAGATACACTTAAGTCAATGATCAAAAAGCGGCAGTTACCTACTATAGCTTTGTATTCCACACTATATGAATATTCTCTTATGGAGCGGGAAACCACAAGCCTCCACTGGCCTTATCTCATCTCCTATCAGTAATCCTGTCACCACTTCACATGTCTTATGATCGTCACCTAATAAGCAATGTCATCCATACACTTAATATGCTGATCGTCAAATTCTTGTGCCCGATTACAACTTTGAAATAACTGATAATGTCCACAATTGTACCTATGGGAGTATCCTAGACTTAAAACTCATCTCAAGTAGATATCACCATCAGCGATGGAGGATTACGAGCCTTCGAAACAAGCTTACTGAAGAGATGCTCATCTTCCAGCAACTTGTAGCCAAACCTAGTATAATTGTGATTGCTGAAACCTGCTGCACTATGACGAAACCATGTTTTATTGCCTGCCTGGCTATAACGGATTTTTTTTGCTTGTCGTATTACTATTTGAGGTGGGAACGCAATTTATGTCCTAGACCAGCATATAACAAACTTTATCAACAAGTCTGACTACTTTTACTACTCTGTGTGCTTGGAAATTACTCTTGGACGTGCGAATAAGTCAGTGAAGATAGAGAGCTACTATAAACCCCCACAAACTGACCTAGAACTATTCTTAAAATCTCTAGATCAAGACTTTGGCAAACATAAAGGTGCTGTACTAGTTGTAGGTGATATGAACGTAGACTCCACCCCAAAAAACCAATTCTACGACTTTTATAACATAGCTTATTCTTCGCAAGGTCTTGTAGTGTGCAAACACCAATTTCCAATTATAGTAACTAAACCATCCAGTAGCTTAATTAATCATGTTCTCACCATTTTAAGAAATCATTCCATTTATGGCTCCATTGTTAATGTCTACCCTTCACTGACCAACCATAGCTTGCTTCACATTTACATTCCTTTAAAAAAACCAAACATCAGCTCTTAAAAAAATATCAAAGTGTGTTTATACAAAACTGCAAAATCTTCTAAAAGCCCACCCTTTTCCCCCTATAATCAAAATAACTATCCTGATATCATGTTAAAGCATATCGTATATCAATAGCAAAATAACATTAAAAATCATCCACCATCAACAAATCTATTAACACAAAAGCCAAGTACTCCAGCCCATAAATCACACTAAAACTAAAGACTCTTGTCCAAGACAGAGACAAATTGTTCAAAAACTTTAAACGGAACAGAAATAACTTGGCAGTGAAAGAGAAACTCAGAGCCCTTAATAATGGTATCACTTCACTTAAGAGAAAATACTCGAGGGATCACTGCAAAAAGCTATTTGATTATTACTATTGTGACTCTAAAAGTACATGGAAAAACATCAATCTGGTACTAGGTTGAGAAAAACGAACCACACATAAAACTGATGCTGATTTCTGATCCGACCCTCATTGCCAAAACCCCCTCTGTGACCACTTCTCAAATGTTGCCTGTAGACTGAAATATACTATTTCTTCAAATCCCTTCGATAACATCAACCATTTCAACACCCTTGAATCAAACCTCAACTCAATGTTTCTAACTCCTACTGATAAGTCAGAAGTTTCAGCACTTGTTAAGGGCGATGGACCCATAAAATTGAATTTTTTTATATTGGTGCCAAACCCTGTTTAACTTTTGCACATCAGATAACATGTCATTTCCCCAAATAAAAAAAATAGATCCCATAGTTTTTGCATAATCAATCATAAAAGTCACAAAATGGCAATTGCGGTGTAGCCAAAATTAAAAAATTAACTAACTAATAAATTCAAAACTACACGAACGGAAAGTCAGTGTATCAATGCATTTTATGACATGTTTAACAAAATTTAGTTTTGAAAATTTCACTAGTAGTCAAAAGTCAAAGTTATGCGAAAATGTACTCATTTTCATCAATTTTTAAAAAATACGAAAATTTATTGCTTTGTGTTTACAAAAGTGTCTTGAAATAGCTCACACCATTAAGTATCAATTTGAATTATCTTGTTTCTGCGAGTTTATTATTTTTATTATTTTAACTACACCGCAACTGCCGTTTTGTGACTTTGATAGGTGACTATACAAAAACTATGAGACCTAACATTTTTTATTTGGGAAAATGACATATTATCAGACGTGTACAAGTTGAACAGTGTTCGGCACAAATATAAAACTTTGAATTTTTACGGGTCCAACGTCATTAAGAGATTATAAAATAATGACATTCCAGGATATGACAATATTAACATACCAGTTATAAAGCTCTGTACTGATGTTTTTTGCTCCTGGAATCTGTAATGTAGCCAATGCCATGATCTCTACCGGAATTTATTCTAGTAACCAAGAAACTGCCAAAATATTTACCATTCACAAAGGAGGCTTAAAAACTGCCCTAGTAACTATAGTCCTATCTCGGTTCTGCATAACAATAACAATTTTTTTTAATTAATCAACTGCAGACTGCCAAATTTCTTGAAAAAAAAAAACTCGATCCTATGCAGCCAGTAGTATGGCTTCAGACCCTCCCACAATTCAAGTCAGGCCTCACTCAATTTGGTAAACAAGATCCCTAATTCCATTACTCAGGAGGATATGTGGCTGTAATTAGCAATTGACTTGTGTGAAGCCTTTAAAATGGTTGACCATGACACCATATTCTCAAACTGATATATGTATGGTATAAGAGGTATTCCTGTCCAGTTTATCAAAAGCTACCTTGACAGCAGAACACAATTAGTTACAGTTGATGGCTCTCATAGCTCATGCCAAAAAGTAGCAAAAGGTGTTCCCCAAGGAAGTGTTCTTGGGTCTCTACTCTTCCTGGTCTATATCAACGACATAGAAAAATTAAAACTGAACGGAGAACTTCAATATGCTGATGACGCGATCATTTTCTACAAACACTGTGGACACGTTGACAATGCCCTCACGCTCTTGCAGTATGACCTTGATATAATTTCAGAATGCTTTAGACTAAATAAGATGTTTATTTCAAAATACATCCTACATCATATTTCAGACCCACAAATATCACTCACGTCCTCCTTCACTCCAAGTGCTCAACGCACCAACATCTCAGAAGCCAGAAACTTAAAATACATTGGCCTTATCTTAGATAAACACCTTTGTTGGAACGATCATATTAATTCTGTTTTAAAGAAAACTCATTTTACTGCAATGGTGGCCATCAAACGGCTATATGAACATGGAGTTGCAATGTGAATCAAGCTGCTCCTGTACTATTCTCTAGTTCACTATTACCTTCAGTATCTAAGTTCAGTCTGGGGATCTGCCAAGCAGACTAGTCAGGCCTCTGCAGATAAAAAAAATAGTTCTTAAAGATGGTCTTAAATCTACCTAAATTCTACCAACCACACTCTTGACCGTTATTAAATTAATATTGTCCTTCCCTTTAAATGCCTCTACATTCTTAATAATGAAGTGCATATTCGTCAATATGCTATTGAGAACAAAATCAAAACCCAACCATCTCATTCTCACTTTATGAGAACTGCTGGAAACTTATTCCTAAAACATAAGACCAATTGAGGAGTTCTGGGGAAGAAGGGCCCATAGTGCAAAAGTGCGTTTTGAGAAAAAGGTATTTGAAATTTTATTTACATTTTTATTTTTGTTTACTACTAGCATGAGAATGCTGATTACAATAAATGTGCAACTTCATATTTCCTGAACTTGATTTTTTAAAGTCATTACAATTTATGATTTCCTAGTATTATTGT
>PNEQ01002204.1:22751-33383 GCA_003012365.1 Medauroidea extradentata | reverse complement strand
TGCTCACCAGGTAGTGGTAGTTCTCGTCCTTGTAAAATTTGAGCTGGTGATTGACCTGTGGCTAAGTTGACTCGGCGGCGTATCGTGAATAAAGATGCCGGTAACTCTTCCGCCCATGCTGCGTGATTGTTGCCGACTCGGAGGCGGAGTTGTGTCTTGAGGTCTTGATTGCGACGTTCTGTGGGGTTCGCACGTGGGGGTAGACGGCGGTGGTATGTGGTACGGCGCCCCACTTAGTGCAGGTGTCCCCCCACTTCCTGCCGGTGAACTGTGTCGCGTTGCCCGTCAGCAACTTACACGGGTAGCCCCATCGGGGGAAGAACTCCGTCTCTAGGGTATGTATCAGGACGTGTGCACGAGAACTGGACACTGGGTAGGTCTCCGTCCACCTGGAGAAGTTGTCTGTGATGACTAGGATGAATCTCTTGCCGCTCTTTGTCCTGGGGTATGGCCCCATGAGGTCCAAGGACACCGTCTCGAATGGCTCCGTCGACACCCGTGGTTGCTGCTGTTGGGTGCCGTCATTGCGTCGGCTCTTGAATAGTTTGCACTGCACACATTCCCTGACGTATCGGCGTACATCGAGTGTCATACCTGGCCAGTAGAAGTTGGAGCGTACGTTGAGACATGTCTGTGCGGCGCCTGGATGACCTGCGAACTCGCTTGCATGCGCGTGTCTGAGTACGGCGCATCGTGCTGCAGTTGGTACATGGATTCGCCACAGTGCCCCAGGTGTCCTGGCGTGTGTCAAAAGGTGGCCGTTGTCATTCCTCTCGACCTCGCCTTCCTCGTCGACGCGCAGATCTAGTCGGCGTTGTATGTCGGGGCACTCCCTTTGCGCGTTGTAGACGGTCTCCAGCAGTTGCGGCAAACTGTGTCCCTCTTTGTCAGCTGTTGCTATGACGTGACATTGTGCTGCTGGTCGCTTCGTCGTGAGTGCTCCAGTGGTCCGGGGTGGTAACGTGTCCCATTCGTCGTCGTCGACGGCGGTGGTGTTGCCGGGTGATCTGGACAACTCGTCGCCGAGCTGGTTCTCAGACCCGGGGACGTGCTGTACCTCGAAGTCGTACGATTGCAGGAGCATCGACCATCGTGCTAGCTTGCTCCGGGCCTCTTTCATGGAATGTAGCCATACCAGGCAGCGATTGTCGGTGCGGAGGGTGAAATGTTGGTACTCCAGAAAAGGACGGTACCTCTTGATGGCCCAGACGACTGCAAGGGATTCCCTCTCGTTGACGTCGTACCTGCGTTCGGTGCTGCCGAATTTTGCGCTGCTGAAGTCGTTGACGTGCCTCTCTCCGTCGGCGCCTAGCTGGAATAGAATAGCTCCTATTCCCTTCACGCTGGCGTCGGTCTGCAGGTAGAGATGCTTGGCTGGATCATGTCGTGCTAAGGTGGGGCAGGTCTGGAAGCGTTGCTTGATGTTCCGGAGGCTCTCGTCATGCTCATTTGTCCAGACGAACCGTTTCTGCGGTGACAGCAACTTCGTCAGCGGCGCGGTGATCGTCGCGAAGTCGGCGATGTACTCACGCAACCAGTTCACCAGACCAAAGAATTTGCGCAGTTGTTTACGGGTTTTAAGCGCGGGGTAGTCGTCGATCAGTGCCAGCTGTTCGCCAGTAGGATAGTGACCTTGCTCGTAGACGAGGTGCCCGAGGAACTGTATCCGCCCTTTCCCCAGGTGACATTTGCGGTTGGCGCACGTCAGATGATTTATGGCGAGTCGCTCCAGGACCAAGGACAAGTGGCGGATGTGGTCTTCCCAGGTCTCCGACCAGATCATCACATCGTCCAAGTAGGCAAGGGTGAAGTCACATATGTAGCCGTCCAGCACCCTGACAATCATGGCCTGGAAAGTGGACGGCGTGCCTTTGAGTCCGAATGGCATGGCGCGGAATTGAAAACGTCTCCCATCGGGAGCGGTGAAGGCTGTCTTTGGGCGGTCCTCTGGTTTGACGGGTAATTGCCAGTAGCCACTCCAAAGGTCTAGTGAAGTGAGGATCTTTGTGCGCCCCAGGGCGCTGAGTGCATCGGGCACGTTGACGTACGGCGGCGGCGATGACTCCGTGGCCAGATTGACTGGTCTGAAGTCGACGCAGAACCTCCAAGTTCCGTCCTTCTTTGGCGCTAATGTG
The DNA here is from genome assembly GCA_003012365.1 of Medauroidea extradentata. Lineage (NCBI taxonomy): Eukaryota > Metazoa > Arthropoda > Insecta > Phasmatodea > Phasmatidae > Medauroidea > Medauroidea extradentata. The sequence goes on along the minus strand of PNEQ01002204.1, from coordinate 31,248 downwards.
ATGGCGGAATTGTACTGACTGTGGGTAGGCTCGATGACACCCTTCTTTAGAATGTCGGCGATCTGCTCCTTGATGATTTGGCTGTGGTGTGGCTGATAACTACGAAGTGGCGTGTAGATTGGCCGATCATGAATGAGTGGAATGGCGTGTTTGGCGACAGTAGTACGTCACAGGGGATCGGCGTCGGCAAAGACGTCTCGGCGTTCGTTCAGGATGCGCTGGACGGCGTCGCGGTGTTCCGGTGGTATCGCATGGTCAAGGTCGTCTAATGACACCTCACTCGTGCGTCCGTTCTGACGCCGCTCCTAGTTGTACAATGTTCGCCGTTCTGTTGTGCCGAAATGAATCCGCTGTGCTGCGGGTTCGACGATCGTGTTTTGCTCCGTCAGCCAAGGTATGCCGAGAATGACGTCCTCCTGTAGGTCGGCGGTGACTAGCGCCGTCGTGGTGGTTATGACGTCTCTGATGGTGACGGTAATCGACACTTCTCCCATGGCCTCCCCTACCTGTTCACGTGTTGCTAGTTGAAAGGTGCGTTTGACGGGTGTCATTTGGCATACGTCAACAAAACCTTGACGTACGAAGTTGTGTGATGCAGCTGTATCAATGAGTGCGTAACACGCCTTGTTGTTGAGGAGTACAGGAATACGTAGCACCCGGTGGTTGTTCTGTTGGATCTGCAGCAGGATGGCATGTTGTACTGTCCGCGCTGGCATTGACGTTTTGACGCGGGGGCATGTCACGTCCGGTGGCTCTCCCCCGCCCTCTAGTTTCCCGCTCCGCGTCCGTGGGTGTTGTTAGGAGGTGGGTATGGCATACGAAGTGGACATTGGCTGTGCCAGTGCATCTGGTTGCTTGGGCAATTTCTGCATGGGTGGGGAGGTAGCGGTGCATGTACCTGCTGCTCTGTCCTTGGCGGTAATGGTGGTCTGCCATCAGGTGCGAGGCGGCCTTGCCCACTCGGTGCTATCCGGTGTGACGTGCTGTTGACATTTGATGGCGGTTGTTGATTTCTGCTGGCAGCTGCTTGGCCTAACTTCCTTGGTGCGTTGAGGTCGGCCTCCCGTCGCTGTAGTTTGTCGCGTCGAGGTGTGAGGTCTAACATGACGATCGACCGCATGAAGTCCTCCAGAGAGGAGTGGATGAGTGGAGCTAGTGCGCCACGGAATTCCGGTCGTGCGATTGATGCTACTACCTCGAGGATGTTGGTCGTATCCATTTGTGGGTTGAATTGACGTACGATGTTGATCTTCCGCGTTGCGAATGCTGCCAGTGTCTCGTGCTCTCCTTGTATGTCCAGGACGGCACGGCTGCGTGCTTGAAGTGATGCATACGTGCTGGCGAACCGGTAGTTGAAGGCGCGTAAGAAGTCCGGCCACTGGATACCGTAATACGTGACTGTCTTCCACCATTGTTGTGCTTCGCCTGTCAGCTGATCGGCGGTGCAATGTGTCCATTCTTCCTCTTCAACGCCATGCCGTTGTAGACGCCGGGTGCAATCGTCAATAAAGGCATGCGGATCTTCTTGTTGGCGTCCGCTGAAGCGTGGCAGTGCTTGGAACCACGCTGGCGTCGTCATCGGTCGCGCGTCAGCTGACGCCGTTGTTGTGGCTGGGGCTCTTGGAGTTTCGGTGGGCCATGTGGTGATTTGCAGTAATGGCGTCGAGTGCGCTGCTGGCCCAGGCGAGTTATTCACCCTGAGTGCCTCGGCATGTCGCGGGTTTTGGTGCGTGACCTTGGTGATGCAACGTAAACAACGAAAACAACGTTTGTTTTCATCCAGCCATTCCTCTGTTGTGACGCCCTCCGCACACTACACAGTCCACTACATTTGCACTTGGTCCGTGACATATTGCTTGTTGACAACGTGTGACAGATAACACTTCAGCAGTGAGAATGTCTAGCGGTGACGTAACACTTACGCGTTTGTTGCTGTTGACACACCGGATGCATTGGATCCATCCGTGATGGTCCCGGGTTCGTAGCTCATCGTTTGACAAACATTTTTCGTGGTACTTCCGTTGGCAGAAATAACACTGAAGGGTACCTGATGTCTGTCCGTGACACCAAAACGCATTCGGACCGGTGTAAAAATTTTTTGCTTGCTCAGTTATGGCGATCAGACGTGTGTCTTCCCTACATTCACAACTGTTGTTTCGTGCCGCGGGGTTGATGAACCCTGTCACCCGTCGTGGTTTGACACATTGTTCACACAGTGGGGTTGAAAGGCCTCCCGAGAGGCATGCAGCAATAGAACCATTAATTTTTAAGTTTTGTTGATGAATACTTGCGTTTAGTTGCTCTGAAAGTTGTTGATCCTGACATACACACGGTTGTTGGAATGGATTGGTCGTGCTGGTTGTTCGTACACACTTGCGACATAGTTCATTGTTTATTTTCCCGGCGCTGGTCGCCCAGTGTACGCGTCCACTATCCATACCGAGTGGATTCCACGGAGTTGCGCGGCCCGACATCCCGTCAGCTGTTGGGGCGAGGTCACGGCCTTCCCTGTCGCGGCAGGCCTCCACGCGCACGTCGCGAAGGGGGGAGGGGTAAACCGGACCGGCGAAAGTAGGTGACGCGTCACGCACGCACACACGCACTGTTGTTGTTGTTGTGAGTCCCTCCTCCATGATGGGAGGGAGGGGGAGGGTGGTGTTGCACTCGTGCTGCCACAAGATGGCGGCGCTTGTTCCTCGTCTCCTTGTCGTGAGTGCGTCTGACGTCACCACGCTTGCTGCTGTGCTGTGATCGGCCTGTTGCTCTTTTGCTGGCGTTTTGCACAACGCTGGATTTTTGGATTGGAATTTCGAGGTTAGGTTTTAGGCCGGGAAGGGTTGGGATGATGTCTCGTGTAGGTTTCACCGGGAAATACCTGGAATTGTGCGTTGCTGCGTAGCGTATCTTGACGGTAGACTCAATCACTGGCCCCACAAGTTGGAAGCCTTTGACGCGTTGCCTTGCGCTGTGGGTGAGTGGTGTTGCCATGGGCGCCAGCTTACCCGGAAATTACCAGGCGGGGAGCATGAGAGGGGGTCGTTCGGCCGTCAGCCGTAGGGGCACAGTAATGTAGACGTACATGTCAAGACACTGGGGTATTCATTTGGTGTGTGTGTGCATGGAATCCTAACCTTGTCAGAGCCAGGTTAGACGCTCAACACAGATCCCCCTTAAAGGCCTAGTGAGGTAAACACTGTCACAAGAATGTGGTCGAGACACAGATTAAATTTCACTAATTATTCACTTACGTAACACGATTTAAGTTGCAAGTGTGCGCCGCAGATTGCCCCGTACACATTGAGGTTCCCTGGCGGACACACACGGGATACACTTGACCAGGTTAACTTTACCTTATTCACTACACACAAATTATAAAAATGGAAAATATTACGTTACATGTTAAATTTACGTTTGGATCTAGGGCTGCACGGCTCTGAGGTGAATAGCAAACGGTTCCGGTATTAATTGAGTCTATTGCAGCTAACAATCAGTAAGACAACCTTGAAGACCTCAGAGCACGCGACACGCGTGCTCCCCGACCGAGCTCAATACCGAGACTGAATTGCAAGATGGCGAGCACGTGGCAATCTCCCTCGTGCTCGCCACTCGCCAAATAAAAAGTTAAAAATAGCTTGAGACTGTTTTTGATGAAAGTACATACACAATACTGATGGAAATAATTAATAAAAATTTTACTATGATGAAACACAGAGAATAGATGAACATTTTAGACACTCGTGGATGATAAAGTTGGTAATAAAGATATTAATGAAACAATTACACAGCACTTGCATTTGTCGGTACTTAATTGTTTTTGACTTGCCGACAGAACACACACTAGAAAACCTTTTCACAAATTCTTTTCAAAACATAAAAACCTGACAACAAAAATTAAAGTACTGTCTTATACGTCTTTTTGGCGCGAGTATGCTGAAAATAACCACGTTACTATGGGAGATCTCTTAAGTCCCTTCCCGTTGACCGTCCCCACTTCAATTCTCTGTTGGGTCCTTAAAACTGAAATGTTTGGTATGTTTATCATTACGCTGGTGTGTTACACTGACAAGTTACAGACTAAAACCTGTGTGTCACTTACGTGGCTAATTTCTCCGTGAGGAGAGAGAGTTCGACTAAACGACCAATGGCCGGTGATACTACGAATGTCTTGTAATTTTTGTGCTAATTAGTTTGTTCATTTGTCGTGTCGTTAATGATTTACCTCTTGGTAATTTTTGCCAACGTGGGTGGGCGTGATCCGATATGCGGATGTTGTGTTCCCGTTCCTACCTGGCTGATTATCCATGCACACGTCGTCGGGTGCACAGCTGACGTAGGGTGCGCGGGGGCACTGTTGACGGTGATGGTAGCGCTATAGGGACAAACGGGCTAGGGTGGTTGGCGTCTTAGGTCTAATGCTTTTATTGTAGTTTCAAGATAGTAGATAGAGTACACTCAAAGAAATCAACTGCAGAGTTACAGTCTAAACGAGCCTGCCAGCAAGCAAAATTTGTTAAGCGATGCATAGGTTAGAGTTCTTTTTGGTAAAGTTTGATTTACATTTTACACTTTCTGAAACAATACAAACAATAATATTCATACCTTAGCTGCATACGATTTATCCATCATTTTTACATCAATGGGTAACATAACTATTATTTATTTGTGTAGGTACATTAATTGCACACTGCCCAACTCGGAGACATCTTCACACTTGTAATTAAATTTCCTTTCGTCGCCGAAGAAAGCCACTAAAAGTACGATATTTCTTCCTGCCGTTTTCACAAACTATAACCCTCTAACGACTTTACCATCATCTAATAAACTAATGAAACTCTGAAACAAATTCAGGGTAGCAATTTTCTTGTTTCAACAACAACACAGCAATTTCTCTACCGGAATTGACATTCCGCCACCTACTTGGCTGGCGGATTAATTTCGACACTTCGGGCCTAGATTCCGATCGTAATTCCGGTATCGAGTGTTCGAAAATTGCACTTTTTGATTCCGCTAGCGGAATGGCACCATTCCTCTAGCGAAATTATTCCGACAGTTTCAAAAATTGGGCCCCTGAGCGGGTATTGGAATATGCCATTAGAAGACTTAATGATAAAAAATTTGAGTTAACATGGCGTCCAATACCCTTATGTATAAACTAATCGGTCAATTTCATTAAATAATTGATAAAGTCAGGGACAATTTTACCGAAACCATTCAGGAAATTTTGTAATTTCATAATATCTAGGTATTCGAGGTGACAATGTATATTAATTTTTAATATTTGATTACTTTTGTTTCTATTGGAGTAGTATAGAAAAGGAATTTACTTTTGCAGGTTGTTAGTTTTGGGAATGGTTTGATGTAATGGGTGTCGGCAAATGGTGTCGGTTTGACAGCTGCAGGGGGTGAAAATGTGTCTTACGTTCCCTGCTATCGTTATTCGTTGTAGAATGGTTTTATAGTAGCATTGTTTCACGTGTTCGGCTGAAACAGAAATAGTTCTCTTTGTACACAACACAGACTTAATTGTGCTACGCTTTTACGATGGATAAGCGCAAGCTGTCGTAAGTATATATACTTGCCTTTTTTTATTATTATTATTCATAACTGTTGGTCTGAACATCTGTAAATTGTATTTTGGTACAACAATTTTGTTCGAAAGCAATTTTGGCAGTTGTTTTAAGCTATGTCGGCGTGGTAATATTTATGGTTTCCAATGTAATCGATGCCTTAAGGGCGCCGCCTACCTATGCGATGCAGTCTGTTCGTAAAAACCTTATTTTGTATGAAACGAAACCAAATGTATCTAGTGCTAATGTACTAAACGCAAATACACTTTAAATATGACGGGGAAGGTTGTTTCATAGTATCACTCCAATGAGAAAAGGAATTTCGGAGCCCATTGAAATGGATGTACTGGTTTTTCAACCCAAAGATGTTAGAAGGGTCCAGATGGAGCATTTCGCCGGGAATTGTAACCAAACAAACGCTTGCCATGGCTGGTATCAATAGTGCTGACTAATTAAAAAATTGAGGAAATATTAGTTAGGTGTGTAAACAGGGCTTAATTATAGATTGTTCAACCTAAAACATCATTTAAAGAGCATAATACTTAAATTTACCATGAAAAAATACCAGTCTGATGTGTACTTTTGAGGTTAAAGCAGTATGGCGGCTGCAAAATTTGGTGGCTACCTCTCCCCCCTCTTGGCCTCGCTTACCTCGCCAGAATTCAGACCTTATGCTACCCCCGTGTTTCAACCTTATATCCTTAAAAAAAAAAAAAAAGAGCTATCACAATTCGTGGGATACTACTCTAGTAACATGCACTGGACTTTGCTTAATACTTCACTGATAAAAAGATGGGGTTACCACAGAAAATGTGTCTGGCATGTTATCTAAGACCACTGCACACGATTTGTTTATTGTGCTATAGGTAGGGACTGGAAAATTTCGCGAATTCAATGACCTATAGGCTAGAATCTATTGTACTAGGCCTATGCATACTCAAGCCACGACTATTAGTCAACTAGCTGCTACTCAGTGGAACAGTAGACAATGAACGAATAGACGGGGCTTGAGTATGCATCGTACAATGTATTCTAGCCTACAGGTCATTGAATTCGCGGAATTTTCCAGTCCCTAGCAATAGGTGATACAGCGTCAGATGAGCTAGTAAAATCACCCTTGGCACCATGCCTCACGTAAACACACTTCCTGTAGACGTGCACTTGACAACCTACTACACACAGTTAACTTCTTGAACAAAAAGGTTTACACACCCTTGTGTACGAGCTCCATACATGTATCATTCACACAGTTGTACCTACTTGCATGCTTTCTTGATTGTGCCTTATAATTAAGGAATTATAAAAGCAGTTAGTTGCATACAGGATAGAAACAGATAAATAAATGTGTTGTGACCATAAAATACTTCATTTTGTATTGTTTTCTCAAATAAACACTCAATATCTGGATAAATTGACATACTGTACTTACATGTGCCAAATGGGAACACAAACGACTTGCTTAAGAAGGTGCATGAGAGTTAGAACAATCTCTGAATGATTCTAGCTAGAATGTGAGACCTTGAATTCATGCTACTTGCATACAAGTTGGCCAGATAATAATAATAATATTAATAATAATGTTTTGCACTCAACAATTGTGCTAATGCCTGGTGGTGAGCAGACACCTCTCCTTCCCAACAGCACCAATCCTACAAGCCCTTACGAAACCTTTCAACCCCCCCCCCCCCACAGTTACAAACTCCTCCAGCAGTGCATTCCACTCCCTCACTGTCCTCACCAGCATTGACTGTCTACTGCTCTCCATTCTCCTCCACAACCTCTGAAACTTCAGTTTCCTTTCCCCTTGAAAGTTCCTTTAGCTTGCATTCCAAACTGCCCCATCTCCCTTCCGCGTTCATCACCTTATATAACTTGACCGTCTTACATTCTCCTCCTGTCCCTCAGCGGTTTCCATCACAATTCCATCATCACGCTAGGCCTTAACTCCTTAACTGCAATGTTCGACTTACACAAAATATCGCTAAATTGCATCAGTCGACTTTAGTCAAACACCAAATGAAATGACTCTGTAAATCCTAGTTATATGGTTTTTCTAGCCTGAAAATACATAACCAAAAATAAACTACAGTAGAACATGTTTAATTCGAAGCTGAGGGGACCTTTATATAATTTCGAATTATCCAAAAATTCGAAATAAAGAAAAAACTGTCCAGAAATGAAAACGCAACAAATATTACTATGCAATATTTATGTATTTACATGGTTAAATGTATTGTACATGTACAGCACTATATTTACAGTATGATTAAGGCTGTATGTACTACACAACATTCAACATAAGTATGTAACAGTACGTTCTAATTTACATTTTTGTAAAAAAGGTTGAAATTTTTGACTGTTTTTTCGATTTGAGTCTTTCAACTACTACAGAATCTTCAAGGGTATTGAGTGATTTAAAAACTGTATCACTTACGTTTTGCTTTGCCTCAAAGTACCTCCGTAGCTCGTGGATGTACTCCATCGTCTCTGTTGAAGTCGGCAGAGGTTTCACTGGCAGTTCAAAAGTTTCATTTTCGTCATCCGAAGCAGGGATGGCAAAAATCGTGTTTTTTTTTAAAATAAATTTAAACAGTTTTTTTTAGTTTTAAACAGTTTTTTTTTTGTTTAAAACATAAACATCAGTGATGTCCTCCACTGGCCTTGGTCCGTACAGCCACAAAAGCATGAGACTTACGTATTCGGGAATCTCAGACAGTTGTTCTGGAGTTTCCGTACGTTTAAGGCAAACGAGTAAGGGACAAATCGAGACAATTACAATGCAACGGAAAAGATAACCAAGTTGCAACTTATGAAACCAAAAAAATCTTTATATAAACATTTCGAAAATTGATTTTGTAAAGTAAGAACTTGGGTTTCTAATATTTATGTTGTGTTTAACATGTTATCAGAAACATTACCTGTAGGCCCGA
>PNEQ01002204.1:0-21751 GCA_003012365.1 Medauroidea extradentata | reverse complement strand
CTTCTAGATGGCTGTCAGGAATAACACCATAGATATGTAGACATAATGAAGTCAACACCATGTCAATTGTTACAGTATAAATGCACTTTTGCCTCCATTGTGTGAGTTATATAAAATTATTAATATTATGAACAGTTTATATTAACAATTAATTACTTTTGATCCCATAATGATCCCACTCTATAACTTTCAGGATGTATTATTTAAAGTCTGATACATAAAATATAATTTTTTCCCATTTTTAAAAAAACTGCTTTTTTATATTTTTGTTATTAAAATTAATTTTATTTTTTAATGTACCAACATCATGTGACATGTCAAATTAAAGCCCATTTCAAGAGCTTTTAAACAAGCTATCAAACACATCTGTAACTCAATTAGGAGCTGAGCTAGTGGCATTTGTAGAAGTATCTACCATTTATTTTTTTTTTTTAATTTAGTTTTTTAAAAGGCTATAAGTCTAAAAATAGTATTTTAAAAATTCTAAAAAATATATATTATTAAATCTCATCATGGGTTCTAATTAATTGCCAAATTTCATTAATATCTTAGAGATGAAAAATCAAAATCATATTTATATTGGTTGATTTGACATGGAATGAACCTGTATAGCCTATTCATTGAAGAGGCTTTCTCGTTTAATATAGATTAAAAAAAGTAATAAATATTGTTTACCATTTGACTACTTCATTCAATTTTTTCTTTCTTTCTTTTGTTGTTTATTCACACAGGAATGCTTACCTATTTCACATTGTCTGTGTCACCGCCATATGACAGCAGCAAGCAAGGATGTTATTTTAACTGCTTTGAATTAAAAGTAAGGTATAATGCAAGTTACAGTATTGGTCAATTATTTAAGATATAATGTTGAAAACTGTAACAATTAAAATAGAAGTGTTAGCATACATTATAACAGCACTGGGTGGATAATGAACAGGCAGGTGGCACTGCACGTGATAATCCACATCTTTATCTTGCGACCGGCTGGCCAATTTTTGGTCTGGCTCTAATTGCTTTCTGTTGGAAGGAGAGTTGGCATCACAATTGATTGTGTTGGTATTAAGTTTAACAGTTTTGCGTAAACCAACCCGCATGACATGCTTAAAATTACAGTTTGTACGCTATACGAGGGCTTCTCGTTAACATTTCAAAGGCAGTATCATATCTTACTTACATGCTCTGTTAAATGCTATTTTCTTATGGCATGTTATTAATTTTAATATTGGAAAACATCACTTGAATTCAGCAAACTTCTTAAAAAAAATTTAGCGGTAGAATCAGCAGAAGGTATGGCAAAGTCAGAGTACGTGTGTCACCCTAATACATCCCTTCGTTCCATTTGGCAGTGAATTGTTAGCACAATCTCGGTGAGGTCTTAGTTACATTAACACCAGCTAGTTTTCAGTGATGTAAAAACTTCTAATGAAATGGTAATCATTCATCAGATCTCTTCTTACTATCACCTCTGTCCTATCGTGTAACATTTTGCATGAATCCATAAATTTAACTGTAGGCCATTTCTTAACTTTTTTTGGTTTAATTTTTTTACTTCTTGTAACCAAGGTGGTAAATTACTTTTACCTCTTTAAGTATAGTTATTTACAATGCAGAGCTTTAAAAAAATATTTTGAGATGGAAGTTGCTTTTTAAAACATTAACTTTATATTGAACAGAAACTGTGCTGTATTACATTGATACATTTAAATCTCTATCGTTGTTAGTTTGATAATGAGATACAATTATACTCCGTTCACTCTTAGTTGAGTTCTGAAGTAAACAAATAATGTAATATCATTTCACTTTGCTAGCTTCTAATTGGCTCAATTTGTGCATCGTGCCGACATACTATTTCCAACCGACAAAAGTGTATACAGTTGGCATCATAGGAAACAACGCCGTATATATTAAAACAATATTGCGTGAAAATTTTGTATGTGTTATCGACATAGGGAAACAAAAATTACATAAAAACTTGATAAAAATATTGACATAATGGGCAATTACAGTATATTTCAAAATTTAATTGTAATTGTCAAGTCATGACTAACGATAGTGTTGGTCATTGATAATGAATAGAATAAAAATTGGTATTTGTTTCAAAGTTTTTGGTTTTTTATCACTTTATGCATATAATTTTCTATATATATATATATATATATATATATATATATATATATATATATATATATATATATATATATATATATTGCACTTAATTTTCCTTGCATTAGGCTTATCTTTAAGTTGATTGCTATATTAATCAATTAAGTAATATAGTTTTTTTACCATGCCATAATTCATAATGGTGTGCCTGAATGCTAAAGATGTTTGTGTTAGTTGTAATAATTATAAGTTTTTAGAAATTCTTTAATTTTTTTCCTTGAAATATTTTAGCTATTTATATTGAATAAAGATATAAGCTTTGTTAACTAGCATTATAATTTTCCATTAATATCAAAGTTTAGCTTGGGTGCTTGTACATCAATTCAAAACATTGACTTGTGTGTATACAGTCTAACAAATGATTAACTAAGACATTTGTAACACAAATGCATTTCTCATGTTCGACAATGCTGATATGTGTGTAAATTTCAGATATGTTTGTTAGAGCAGTTCTGATTGCAATTGATATGTGATTGCAGGACGTCTGGGGACTCTCTGTACCAGATCTTAGATCTTCCCAAAACTGCCACTGCTGATGATGTGAAGAGAACGTATAGGAGGTTAGCTTTGAAATACCATCCGGATAAGAATCCCAACAATCCTGAAGCTGCTGAAAAGGTTTGTGTCAGCGTTTCTTCTTTTCCATATTACAATAGATTGTTCGGTGCTACGAGGGTTCACGGGTTTAATATTTTTTATGGATAGCATAACAGATTGATGTTCTGTAGAATTGCTGTCCCTAATTATTTATGTTGCATGGAGTGGAGCTAGTTTGTGTGCAATAGCTTGTAATGATCATTGTTACGGGTATTTTATTTTACAATTAGAACACAAGAGTTAATTTTGCTTCTGTGAATGGACGTTTTCGTGGCTCGCTAGTGTGGAAGCACTGCCACAAAATCATGTACACCGTTTCTGATTGGCCACAGTTTGTCAGGAACCAGCTTTTCTCGTCTTCTGCCACATCCCCAGTACTTGTAGGACAGTGACTACAAGCCGTTTCATAGTTTATGTGATTAAATTTGGTTGAACCAAAAATTTACATATTGTAACAGTACTAGAATACTACCGTATTTGCCGGCATATAAGACTGTTTTTACGTATTTTCGGCCTTCAAAAATTGATACTCGTCTTATATGAAAGTGCAACAATTTTTGGTAACGTAAAAAAAGTGATCTATGCAGCTGGAGCGTGTGCCTAGATCCTTTGTCTCGCCAGCCCACAACTCTCGGGCGGAGAAAACGAGGATCTAGGTCCGCATGCTTAGATCCTTTGTCGTGCAAGCACAAAACTCTCTGGCGGAGAAAAAGAGGATCTAGGTACCTCGTGCCTAAATAGCTGGCAGACAACAGCGCACAGGAATGCGATGACCTTGCAAGCAGCTGTTGTAGCCCGGCGTTGCCAAGACGCGCACGGCTGCCGGCAACTGAAGATATCGCCGGCTGCGTGTGCCGCCGTGCATTTCCTTGGCTCTGGGGCGTCCGGAGGGCAGAAGTAGCTAATGTTATTTATTTGTGTTGTCTATGATGTTTGTATAACAGTAATAAATGCATTATAAATACTTAAACTAAGTTTTTAATGTTTCTGGCGAAGAAAAATAAATTTTTTCTGTCAGGAATTTTAATATTAATAATTTACTTTTTTTTTCTCAAGATTTTATACCTTCAAAACCATGACTCGTCTTATGTGCGGGGTTATCCTATATGCTGGCAAATACAGTAATTTACAAATTGCACACTTTTTTCCTCTAATCACTTATTTAGTAGAATTATAAAATATTATTTGCTGTTATAAAGTTATTTATTGATTAGTTTACTCTGGGGGTGGGGCAGGACGATATTCTATGTATAACTGAAAAAGGAGTGGGATGGGGACTGGGGTAGTGGGTGCTGTGGACTACCTTGGTTCTGGAGAAACAAAGGGGCACAGAGGGCCAGTTGTCTCTGACTACATACCCATTGTTCAACACTATCTCTGGCTCGCTCTGCGAGATCGTGGCCACCTACCTCTTTACAGTGCCCCCTTGTTCTCATCTGTTATCAGCCTCCTCCCTGAGCTTTCAAAAACTTCCTTCACATTGAATTTCACATGTACAGTTTTATTTCTTCTGGCCAAATTGAATTGGGCTGGTTATATTTATTGTCTGCGACGAGTTCACCTTTGCTATTGATGTTGAAGGTGGAATTGTCACTTCTGCCGCCACTAAATTGGCACTTGTAGATTCCACAGCTTGTCTAACGACATACCAAATGTATACAGTCCCCAAATTCCCTTTATAAATGTCATTATAATTCCACTATTGACTGAAAACCTCTCAAATCCTTTATTAATTAGAACGTATTCCTGTGCATTTTGAACACACTACAATAATTCATATATAAAGAAATTTTTTTTACAGTTTGGCTATACTGTATATTTAAAAATGAAAAAAATTGAACTTTATTCCTGTGAATTTTCTTTGCTGTGCTATTCGGTCCCTTGTCATTAGTTATGTAACACTAGCAATAGGGGATCGTTGTCGCTAGCTTCTTCTATGTTTTCTGTAGCTACTTGGTCTTTGTAAATGTCATTGACCCTTCCGCCATTTTTGTCTTCCGTTGCCCTTGTTTCCTGCTGGCTTTTGGCCGTAGTGATGGCAGCTACACAGCGGTTTATCTCTAGTGTTCTCTCTGCTGTTAGTGGTCTCAGCCCTCTGGGTTCAGTTTCTTTACTCCTTGTTTCTGATTTTCACTTTTGCCGTGCTTGTGTTAGCCTTTCCACCATTTTTGTCACTTTAGTTTATATTTTTGTTCTATCTCCCCAAAAACAAAGTTTTTAATGTGCCACTTGCCTCAGTCTTGAGTTCTGTTCCTGTTGTGGCCTTGCATTTCAAACTTCTTCTGAAGTGCAATAAAAATACAAATGTCTGTCATTTTGGTAAATATCAAGAATCACTGCTCATTGTGTACCAGCCAAACTATTAATTTCAGAGGTATATTTTAATGAAGAAAATTGTTTCTTGAGATGTTAGTAGTAGTCCTGCGTATCTAATGTTAGGTTAGGTTACTTAACCTAAACTAAAATCTAACAAATTTTTTTTACGTACGGTAGGACTACTTCTATCGTCTCTAGAAACATTTTTCATCAAACCTTACCTCTAAGGTCAATTGTTTGGCCTGTACAAGTTGAGTAGTTATTCTTGATATTTACTGTCACTTCTGCCATTGCTATAGCATTCTGTGTATATTGTGACAGCTGCCTGGCAAGGTGGGGAATCAACAGCACGAGTGCAAATGCATTCTCTGAATGTGAGCATTTTCATAGATAATCTCACATGTATGGTCAAATATCAGCATCCTTCCTTTCAAAATGTAGCATCCGTAGTAAATGTGGTGCGTTAGCCTGTAAATGCTGCTCGACCATCGACGTAGCAGTCCTAATTCTCCAGTGCAATTTGCACCCAGTGTTTGGTGAGCTGTGTTAGCCGGCTAAGAAACAACTTCACTCTGTTTCGCTGCCACTGAATATTTTTCTTTAATTGGTCCGTGTACTGAATAAAGCATATGGGCTTACATTGTCCTATCAAGCCACTAAAAGTTGGTCCCAATTTCTCTATATTATGTGGTACTTCTGTTGCGACTGTCCCGGGGGTAGCCTACATTATGTAGTGAGAATTTCTGTGCTTCCTCTTGTGCCTTTACCACCGTGGCTATTTTACCTCCCAGACCACCGAGTTTTCCATCTGAGTAACCTTATCTCATGGGTTTGTGGTTGCTTGCTCTTCTGTAGTCGTTCCTGGTGGTCCGCTACTTCCTCTACTCACTCACCTATAGCTCGCTTTACCTGCTTGACGCCGTCCGTGTGCGACTCAAAATGTTCACAGAATTTTTTACATACTTCTTGCAGGCTTTTCCTAAGTTTGACTTCAAGTCATCATGCTGTTCCAGGAATCTTTGTTCTGTCATTACCTCTAGAGTGACTGTGGTCCTAAGTGACTTGCCTGCCCCAGTTACGTATTTCTCCATATCACACTTTTTTTTCACTTATCAACTAGTTTGTCATATTAACCTTTTGCTTAATTTTACTTTGACCCCTTCTATTTTGCCTTTCAGAGCTGCCAGCAATTGATTAAATATTGCCTAAGTATCCGGCGACACCATGCTATCCTTCTCTCCTTGCTGTTATGTATATGAGTCACTAAACCTGGCCTCAAACTCAGCCCGTTCAACCAAAAATAACTTTCTCTGTCAGAGGCCATTTTCTCGGATTGCTTGTTATTTACTGTTCCAATAAATTTCACCCTCTCGGCTAGTACACCATACTTGGCCTACTTCCGTGGACTTGTTTTCAGCTACGTTACCTGCCTCATTCAGCCCTTGCCTTACAGTTGACAGTACTGTATTCCTGTTTTCTGCCAAATGGCCAGCTGGAGCCTTGTCTTCGTGGACTGCTGTAAAGGAAAATTTATTAGCCCCTGCTATGTAGCATGCACTCAATACTACACAAAACTACAGCATTATTCTGGACTCACTGCTCTCCTTGTTGTTGCTGCCTGCTGAAATGCAAGGCTTGTCACTCACCGTGATGAATACCACCATATTTCTGAGCTTAGGCCACTCCCGGTGCAGTCGTCGTTCTTTTGTTAAGTTGTGCAGACGTGAAGTCTTGATGGGTCAGTGTCTTTACTCACGTCGCAATACTCTCTAAGTGTGTTCCTGGTTCAGGACCCTTGTTGCTGTGAAGCTTTGTAGACCTGTGTCATTTGGTTCTGCTCCAGCCCCTTCCCTCTACTCGACCTAAATCCATGTAACTTCCAACAGTACTCAAAAATTAATGTACAAAGCTCACACATTATCACTACAATTTACGTAAATGCTATCTAAAGTATTATTTCCTGCCATATAGAGTCATTTATTGATTACTTTACTCTGGGGGTGGGGCAGGACAATGTGTGTCAGCTCACAACATGTAGGTCTTTAGCACTTGTGAGGAGTGACATGATGTGAGTATGGAGCAGCGCCGGAATGAAGGGGGGAGGGGGAGAAACGGGAGATCTGTGAAAAAACCTGCCAACAACGTGTGAAAATCCGGGGACCGACCCCGCTGGGAATCGAACCCACAACGCCTTGGTGGGAGGTAAATGGTTTGACCTTTCGGCTGCCTTAGCCCCGGCTGGATGATGTCCCTTGTATTCAACAGAGAAAGGAGAGGTATGGAGGTTTGGGTAGCTGGTGCAGTGAACTGCCCTGGCTCCAGAGAAATGAATGGTTACAATTGGCCATTTGTCTTGGACTACAACCTGTTGTTCAACACTATCTCTTGCTGGTTCAGTGAGCTTGCTGCCCCCAACCCCTACGATGCCTCGTAGTTCTGTTTGTTTTCAGCTGCCTCCCTGAGCTTCCAAAAACTTCCTTCAAATTATGTTCCATGTATACAATTTAATTTATGCTGGCCAAATCCTTTTGGGCTGGTTACTTGCCTAACAAGAGTGTTTCAGGTTACGAGCAATTATTCAAGAATGAAAGAAAATACCTTGATACCTACAAAAGCATCGATGTTTCCAGGACTAACTTTGTAAGAATGGTTTTGCATTGTAAAATCTGGGTTATGTAAAAAAAATTGTGGTAAGAGTATAGTTTTCTGTGTAAAGTTTTTATTTCACCTTTGGTGTAAAAGTTATACATGAAAAAAAAAAATTGGTATTATTTAAATGGTAAAGATTTTCAAGAAAATAGGTACTTCAGAGGCAAACTACTCCAATTATAAAAAAGCACAATTTGAGTTTACTTTCAGCAAGTGGACTAGTCTCTTAACAAATACATGTCTTTGGAAATTCTAGATGTTTAATTTTTTTACTAAACTAAGGCCTTCAGAGGTGTTTATCTTTAAACAACCTTTTTGGCAGCGGAATGTTTTTTCTTTCAGTTAAGAACTATAGTGTTATCCACCTGTCAGCTCATTATCTGCACATTAAAAAATAATTTTTAAAAACATTCCTCAGTGCAACTTTTACAATCTTGATTTAACGAGCATCAATTTAAAGTGGACAGCAGTTTTACTAGACTTGTGGGTAATTTTTGTTGTGTTAATTTTAATTGTAGATTATCTCTGATTTTTGACTAACATAGTTTTTTTTACTATCAACTGTGTCCACCCCTTCAGGGTCTCAGTGTGGATAAGTAGTCATATATAAATATTATAAATAACTAGCAGTGCGCCCTTTGATTTGCTCGCATGTATTACTCAGAGCAGATAATATTTATGTACTTTAATTGGAAAACCTCTTTGTACACCAGATAGGCAGTTCAGTCATCAAGTGTTAGACAAATCTGTTAGTTGAGTTAGCTCTGCAGCAGGATAAGTAGCTATAGCTGTCCATGCTAAAAGCAGTCTTTAAGTTTGTCGTTGCCGTTAACAGCGACTTTTCCGGAACCTTATCTATAGTCACAGCAAAGTTGACATTGTAGGGTAATTATGGATTCTTTAATGTAAGACGGTAATTGAATGAAATACGTAGTTTACGTGGCATTAACACTGATGTCCTCTGAGTACAACCATTGGTGATGCTGCCCTCAATAACATATTTGTTTTTCGAAACCTTCACGTGAATTTAAGTGGCATTAGGGATTTTTGGTGGGAAAATGTTTTGCTGAAATATAAACGTATTTGGTGCCCTAACCTTGATGCTGTCGAAGAACTTCATCCAAATTGCACTAATTTCATCTTCCTTGCAGTTTTTGTGTGTCAGAATTACACATTTGCATAGCCTTGAAAGGAATTTGAGCCTAGAACCTCCCGAACAATAGATTGGAACTACAAACAACTGCGCCACATAAAGTTGAAATTATTCACGAATACTAATTTAAAAATAAAATATTAATTTCCTGGGGCCATAGAGGTAGTACAACACCACGTCTCGATATAACTGTATAATGAAACTCCCGTACAATTATTTTCTCGCTGGTCGTACTTGCGTTTGGGATCAACTGCCTTGAAAGTTCAGAAACTAAGTTTTCTTATTAATTAAGTTATCTTATAAAATAAAAATCTTGTATTTCTCTTTTTAGGCACTTATGGAAGCATCATACTGACGCAAACACCGTCTCACTATCTCTGCTGGTTAGATAAGTATCATCTGCTTACAGGAAAATTCTTTTGCCTTTTCACCCTTTTAGATATAAAATTTCGAAAAAAAATATTAATTTCACACTTTAAATATTTGTTTAAGTATACAAGCATGCAATCATGACAATAGCTCATTCAGTCAAAGTAAAATTAATCATTCATTAATAATCACATATAATCCATGTACAGTACTGAGAGTTAGAATTTTGAAAAATCTTGAAACATTTTTGCAGCCACTTACCTAATCATTATCCTGAAGCAAAAATAAACTGAATATCTGTATGGGTTCGATATATGTAGAAGATTTATCTAAAACACACTCTAGGTCTTTTCACCTCCTAAGAGACTGGATTTTGAAAAACCCTTGAATAGCATTTTAGACTACTTTACTGGTGTCCCTTGAACGTGAAAAACATGACAATAGCCCGCTGGGTTCAAGATATATTGACGATTAAATTGAAAACACATTTCATCACCCTTAATTCCTTTTCACCACCTTAGGTGGGGAATTTTGAAATTTTGTGAAATTACTTTTCTGGTATTTAAATAAGCCTGAATCATAAACAAATATCACGTTTATATATAAATATCAGTGGGGTTGATATATATCGATTGTGAATCAAAAACACATTTGACCCTTTTCTTTTATCTCTTAAGGCAAAATTCCGAAAATACATTTAAATTGTATTTTGGATATTTACATAATCATCAATCTAAAGCAAGAGCACTTCAATTTCTCGATTGGTTCAATAGATGTGTAGGAATAATTGAAAACACGTTTCACATATTTTCTCCCCCTTAACTATAGAATTTTGAAACGTCT
Source organism: Medauroidea extradentata (assembly GCA_003012365.1). Classification (NCBI taxonomy): domain Eukaryota; kingdom Metazoa; phylum Arthropoda; class Insecta; order Phasmatodea; family Phasmatidae; genus Medauroidea; species Medauroidea extradentata. The sequence continues at coordinate 11,661 of PNEQ01002204.1, read as the reverse complement.
TGGCGTTCTGCATAGTCATTTGTATGCATAACCAATTAAAGTAAAAATCACTACAATAGCCAATTGTGTTCTAGTGCTATAGACGATTCACAAAAAAACATTTTTTCCCTCTTTTTACTGTTTGAGGATCGAAACTATTTTTTGGATATTTATGTAAACAACATTTTGAAGTGAAAACCAACTCTCTATCCTGAAGGATTCAATAGATATTGATAGTTAATCTGAAACACTTTCACGGTCTTTTCACCCCTTTAATTGTTGAATTTCGAAGAATCTTGAAATTGGCATTTTTATGTTTGTTCCATTAAAGTAAAAATCATGATAGGCCATCAGGTTCGTTTCTTTGGAAATACACTTCACCCTTTTTCACCCCCTTAAAGGTTGAATTTCGAAAAATCCCTTCTTTGTGCTTGCCTGCGACCTGAGGGGAAACCACACAAAAAATTTCACGCGATTCTAGGTCCAGTCTTTTGGGCTGCAGTTTGACATGTCAGTCAGTCAGTCATTCAGAGTTAGTCAAGTCATTCAAAGTTGGTCATTCAGAGTTCTCTTTTATACATGTTTGTATGCTGGTTTTTGCATTGGACGAAGGTTATTTATTATTTAATTTTTTTACCTTTAGTACTTTTGAGATGTGGAAAATTAGTACACTAGGTTTTATAAAATTATTTTCTTGATTGTCAGATTGTTACTTTGTAGTATAATTTTGTACCAGGTGTGTATAATCTTCTACTTGACATAAGTGATCATTTAATTTTCAGCTTTAGGCATTTGATGCTTAGCTCAAGAGTCCTATTGTTTCTCTCAGACGTTGAACTACTGTTGATGACCATCATACATAATCATCTAGTTTACTTAATAATTCATATGTACATTATTTCTTACAGCCTCCACATTGACAAAGCATTGAAAACCAAAACAATTGGCTACTCGCATAAAATTTAAAATTCATTAAAATTAACTCCACATGAATGTACAAGGAAAAATTTGAATATAATAGAAATTATATTATGTTAAGGAAGTTTTGTTTAGCTATACTATACATTTTAAAATTATGAAAACACCTACTGCCACGGCGCTGACTGAAAACAGGTTCTACGTCGTCAGCACATACTGGGTATTAATACTATGGAGGTCATGTTATCACTGAAGTTAAATAGCTTTGAGCCTGGTTAGCAACTGGATGGGTGACTGCCAGGCAACACTGGCACCGCGTGTCACTGGTGCATATATGAAAGCAGCTTGGAATATCATAAAGGTCAACACAAGTTCAAGGCAGAACAGTAAAATTTCCCCATAGGTAACGACTGTTCACACAATATGGTTAACGCCTTAATTTTTTCACTGCTTGCATTCGCTGCAATCTCAAAATAGACAAACTGAAACTTCCATACATTATTTGAAAATAACGTGTTTTTGGTAACCTACATTACTTTTTTAATGATTTCAATGTGAACAGCTTGTCTTTCACTTTCTTATAGTTACTTAGAAAAATGTTCTAATTAAGAGCCCTATACAGTAGGTGCTAGATGCTGTGTCTGAGGTACGGAAAAGAGGGAGCGATAAGAGCTAGACTGGCTCGTGCGTCAACAACAGTGCCGTATTTATGCACGTGGCTGGAAAACAGTGTGTAATGTTTTGGTCATTGGCTTTTTCCTGTGGGACTTTTAACCAGTGACTCTACTTTTTTATCTACGTAAAGTGTGTAGTGAAGTCCAGAACAAGCTTCTTTATTTTTGTTTTATGGTTCCGGTTGGTATTTTTCGTGACAGCAGTCTGAAAAAACAGTTTTTAATCGTGTTGAGGTGCTATAAAGCGATTTTTCTAAGCATGATATCAAGAATCCGAAAATAGAGAAGCATAGTTTTAAATTTGATTTCTTTTTGTGGATAAATATGTTGGGACATATATTTTAGCAGTATTTCGTAAAAAAAGAAAAGAAATGAAACTTTCTTCTGACATGCGGGAACAATGTTCATACACCAGCTGTATAGGGCTCTTAAGGAATGTGCTGCATGCACAATAAAAGAGGAAAGGTAACATTTCATACTGTGGGTACTTTTCAGATTTTTTGAGATGTCTATATTTGTGCTAAAAACAGAAACTGTTACCGTTCAGCCAGTGGATACCTTCCAGGATTTAATAAATTCAACATTTTGGATACAAAACCAGAATTGTTACCTTTCAGGCTCCCACTATATAGGATAAAATTAGCTGTAATCACTATATTAATAAAACTACTGTTTATTTTTAAAATTATACGTTAATGTGTTTATACATGTTCCAACTTCTGTATATGGGTTTAAATGTTCTTTGGATGCTGTGGCTCAATGCTTTCTGAGCAACTTTTGATAAATTTTTGTTAAGTATTTAGTGTATTATGACATTAACACACAAACATATACATTCATGATACATATTTTAATCACTAAGGGTCGTATCTATAAACGGCTTTCGTATGACAACCAACTGCTATCCCCATAGAGAAAGCATTGGTGAGCAGTTGGTTGTCATTCGAAAGCCATTTATAGATTTGGCTCTTAGTCATTGTTCATTTAAACTTTTTTTTGTGGCAAAAAACTTTAATGTCCTATAAACATTTACGACTGTGTATTATTGTAAACAATTTTTTGTTAATTTTTCACATGATATCATACTGTGAACGTGGTTTGCAAGCAGAATAAATTCTTACACCATACACATCGGCCAAAAACACCATTTGAATAAATAAGCAGTGTGTAAGACCAAATGACACAGCAGCAGCCATATTGTGACATGTTGGCATGTACATTTCAAATGTTAGATTTTATAATGGCTGCAATTACCTCAAATCACCTCAAGATTAAAAATTTTCACATCACATGGACTAGTATTTCCATTATTATGTAGATGTTCTTTGTGAAATTTGTGAGAAATGCCAGTTCCGTAATAATCTTAAAAGGTTAAAACTTTAGATTTATCCTAGAGTATAATAAATTGAAAATTTTGAAGAGACTTCTACTGTTTCATCACAGTTTGCAAATTTATTTTAACAATGTGCACATTCTTTTTAATAAACTAATACCACAGGTTATTTACTATCAGTGACTTATATAAAAATTTAATAGAGCTCTGTGTACTTTTTCAGCCAGCAAATCATAAAAAAATTTTGAAACATTTAAGATTTAAATTATATAGTGGCAGAATGTAAGAGACAAATTGATTATGTACATCACAATAAAAAAAATATGAACTACTTAACAATTACATCTCTAAATAAGTAGGTAGAGATACTCAATTAGCATAACATCTTAGGAGTTATTTGCTATCTTTCTTCATTTTAAAGGGTTGATTTCCTATTCTCATTCATGTTTGGAAAATGTGTTACAGAGACAATCTTTCTTTAATGTTGACCTATATTATAGCTAGTCAGATATTTGGTACATCGACTTGTTATAAAATAAAATGAATTAAACATTCTTTACTTCAGTACTTCTGAGATAATTTTTGTAATGTCATTGTGTAGGCTAAGGTCCTAGTGAAAGACCAGTGAAAAAAATTTGCATTTGTCACAACTAGCGAAATAAATTAAGCCCCTGTTTAAAATAAATATATTTCATTAAATTTGTTTCAAGTCAACAATGAAAGGTAATAAATAACATTACATAGGAAATTACAGTAGCCAGCAAATATATTATTAACATTGAGAGGGAAGCAAATTGAAGAGAAAAAAAACTGATTCTATTATGACTGCTATGCGTCTTAAAATAAATGTACTTTTTTTTATTTGGATATCGGTTTAAAACTGTCCTATAAGCGTGGGTTTGATACAGTGGCCAGTAATGAACATTAAAGTAAACTCATTATTATGTGCAATAATCAGAATTATTTGGATGTCGGTTTAAAACTGTCCTATAAGTGTGTTTTTTTATACAGTGGCCAGTAGTGAACATTAAAATGGGCCTTTATTAACAACACTAACTGCGGATAGACTGTCAACCATGTGTAGGACATCCTCTGAGGAATGGCCAACCATTCTTTCTGTACCAGCTGCAAGTGACATGAGCTGTTGGGGTCTTGTGTGCTGCCACCAATTACAATTCATCACTGAGGTGCTGTAGTGATTTTAGGTAGAGGCTCTGGGCTGGCTCTGAACTCTTGTCCTTAAATCACTCTCAAACAGACTGTACTTTATGGCATGGTGCATTGTGATTCCGAAATTTAGTTATTTCTGAACTTGTCTTTTACCGTAACCAACGAACAACCATTAAACATTTCCTTATAGCTTTCCACTTTGTAAATACAGTATAACGCTTTTAAGAAGTTACCTATTTAAGAAGTTTCCTGTTTAATAAGTTCAATAATTTTGCACCTTGTCTATATGAGCATGCAAAATTTAAACTTTTTAACAAGTTTTCCTGGTTAATAAGCATTATTTATTTCTGTCCCACCCCAAAGGGTTTTACTGTAGTACCATAGAATTATTAGGGCCTGTATTACCACCTCCTGATAAAACTGGCTGATTACAATCTGCTGGATAGGCTATCAGCTACTGATAGTCAGCCATTGTGTATTACGACCTCTGGATAGAAACCGGATAACTATCAGGTGGATATTCTGAGGTACTTGGTTAATTTTTTTGTAAGTTGGTAGTAAAATTGTAGTTAATAGTATACTTTTTAGTTGAAATTTGTTTCGTTGGGTTGTTGTAGTTTATTTTTTCACGAATATTACAAATTTGCACTGTTTCTCATGTTTAACATCAGTAAGTAAATTATTGATTAAAAATATGTATCAAATACAAAAATAGACCCAGATGAATTTAATTTTATAATTCATACTTGCAATACAATAAATTCTGGTTAAAATAGTCAATATGGTGACTAGCACAGTTGTATAGGCGTAACAAATTACAAATATTTACAAAACATTTAATTCAATTCCCAAATATAAAGCAGACATGTCACTGTATCACTATAATGAATAGCAATTTCTTTGTAAGCAATATGGCAGTACTTTTTTCCAATTCTTTAAATAGATTTTTTATTACACAAAGAATTGGTATTTTACAGTCACTAAGTTGGAAGTAATTAAAAAATAGTATTAATCGGTTCAAAACCAAAATAAATCATAACAAAAATTTAAGCTTAAATATCTACAAAGTTACAAATAGTTTCATAATTTATATTACGTTTTCTGCAGCCACCAAAACTTTCAATAATAGGTCTACATTTTGTGAACTTGAATCCTAACCTCAACTTCATGATTAACAAACACATGAGACACCATTTTTGTTCCACATACACGTTTAACTTCTGGATAAGTACCTATCTGCAGGTCCTAGTAGCCGATATCTTATTCAGTGGATAGTCTCTCGGATAAGTGATATCAGGGGGTCGTAATACAGTTTCTTGGGCTATCTTCTCGATATGTTTTGTTCAGAACTTTATCCGGAGGTGGTAATACAGGCCCTTAGAGTGTCAAGTCACTTCCATGAAAATCCTCTCACTTTCACTCCAGCTTCCCTGAATTTCACAGTAAGTACTAAAAAGACTGAAAGAAATAATGTTCACATCTTTTAGGGCTGCCACATTTATTACTTCACACTTATCCTGTCACCCACACTACTGTGAGTGGCTCTTTAATAATGAACAATGCATGTTACATTGACATGTAAAGTGTATGGTTTGTTGGCAGATGCCAGTTTTTTGCAACTTCAGTCATTGTTATTCCAAGTACGCAGTCATGGAAGTAAACCTGGTTGGACAGCGTGGTTCGTCACCTGATGCTAGCCACGAGGTGGCTGCAGACCAGGGTGTTTATAAATTTATGCAACACATGAATCAGTTTGGTACTTAAACGTATTTTCCACCCCCAAGTTACTTACACAAATTGCGTACCCTTACTAGGTTGCTCAATTTTGGCCCCAACCCTCCAGCAATGGCGCTACCTAGACAAATGAAGTAGGCTAGATCACAGTCTGTGATGGCGAAGATGTGTATTCAGGGCGTGTAATTGTGCTAGAATGGTTGCAGAATTTAAATTCATGTATTTTATGCTAAGAGTGGAACAAAAGTATCAAGCTTTGTTAGCCACAGGATGTGTCGAACTCCCTATCTATCACCAGACTTCCTAGTTTAGGCACAACTGGGTTGACCTTTGTGTGTGCTTGTGGACAAACGTTATCCTACAGATAAAATTGTAAATGAACTTAGTGACACTGTCAAATACATTTTCAGCACCACATTCTTAAATTTTTGTTAGTTTTAATTTCTTAGTCAACTAACAAGCATTACTACTGCTAGTGGAATTTTTTGGCATGGACAAGTTGGAGAGGTTGGCAACCTGTTTTTAACTTACACTAAGCTACAAACCTTATACACTCACAATAAAAAACCAACTGTGGCTATACAGTATACGGTAAAATACATTTTGAAATATAGTTTCATTTTATGGATGGACGTGGACTATAAAGGGAAGGAGATATGGCCAATATCAAGTTATGATAGAACAGTAATGTATTATTTATTGTAGGTAACATAATTTCTTGTCCAAAATAGTGGTTAAGTGAAAAAATTTTATCTCTGGGCTTTGACTACATAGAAAGCAGTTTGATTCCTCTAGTGATTGTCCGTTACTGCTGTGGTTAACCAAATTATGTCCGTACTAAATAAACAGATTTGGTTTGAACATCACCAATCAGTTAATTTTTTACATTTGGTACAGTTTGTGATTTGTTGTGACCTGTAAGAGTCCATGTTTTTAAATCGGTCTTTGTTAATATTTGTTTTAGTTATGCGAATGCAGATAAAAATTTCAACTAACATGATTTTTGTGTACAAGAAGTTCTATTTAATCACACTGTGTAGAAGTGTAGTTGAATAACTTAAGATAAAGTCAATTTAATCAGAATGGAAGTCTGGGTTTTGTGATTGTGTGCTGTAGTCTTATTTGGATAGTTAATGAGGAAAGTTAAGTCTATTTAAACTATGAAATTACAAATGCAGCAAACACCTGGTTATATCATGTTCATCGTTACACTTAATAATTAAATAAAATCTAAAAAAAAAAAAAAACCTGAATAATACAAATAACTACAATTTTTTGTAGAAAATTAATACAACATACCTGAAAGGTTTGTTAGAGAGTTATTGGCTTAGAAAATTGTTTTACCAGCTAGCTGGCAACTTAATACACCATGTAGCCGTGCACCTGAATTTTTTATGTTCGTAGTTGTTTAGGATTAACAAAATTAGGATAGGTGTAAATATTTAGTATAGCCTACCGTATGTACTTACAAAATATGAAATTGAATGTGTGTCATGCTACTTTGCAGTGTTCTCCGGTTTCATCTGTGATGTGTGATGTTATTACTGTAATTTGAAGTGTTGTTTTTATTACAAATTTTCAGCTTTTTTTTTTATTGCAGCATCTGCAGTTTTACCCAAACTCTACACTTTCTGCTCTTAAAAGTATTTACCAATAGCAGGCTATAATACATTTGTTTGTAGGCAACCATTGGTTTTCATAGAAGTGTTAAGTTTGTTGAAAACATTTTGGAGAGTTTTTGAAGATGATTTCTTGTAATTTACACTAAACTATCTTGAGGACTCTTGTAAATTTCAGATAAACGTCATTTGGATATAATTCATGGTGTAATGTCAAATAGGTAACCTAACATGGGTGCAAAAATTTTTTTATCATGTTGCCTTAAATGTTTTCAACTGTTCAGCAACATATGTGTTAAACATTAACGTTAGGAATGTGCTTTACTTGTGATACAGTAGCGCAAAAGAATTAAGTGTTATGAGCAAGATTTGAGAAGATGCTATGAATTGACGTGATGTGGGTAAGCAGGAGGTAGGTTTAGTAGTTAGACATAACAAGGAAGGTTGTGGAGAAAACTCTTTAGGTGCCGGTTTTGCTAATGTTAACGAGTTCAGCGAATCTCTAGCAGAGAATCTTACACCTGAGCATGCAGTCGACAGCCATGTGGATATCTCCTGCAGTTTCACTGTTGCGTAACTGAGGCTAGAGACACATTGAGTCACTTAACTACACTTGTGCCCTTGTTAATTCCAAGACAACACCAGGAACACAACAATTAACATTAAATATGAAGTAAAATAAAACAATATAGATACCTGTATGGTTTTACTACTGCTTTCAGTGCCTTTCTTCTCTACAAAACAACAGAAGTAATCTACGCAAGCAGACAAAAGCTGTTGTTACAGAGCAAACCTCCTGCACATCTGCTTCCTTGAATGTCTGGGGCAAGACTGCTGAAAAAGTGGTGGCCGCTATCTAGTAGTGCTTCATTGCCCACAAATTTAAAACAAAATAAAATTAAAATGTACACAATAAACCCTTGTAACCCCTTCAGTGGCAGTTTTTTTCACAGTGTTTGTTAAAAATATTTAAGTTTCTTAAACACATTTAACGGAAATATGTACCAGTACACATTTTTAGGCAGTAAAAATAGTAGTCTAAAAATGCTTTTGTTAGTTTCTATTGATTATTTATTTTTTCTATTTATTTACAACTAGAGATAGCTTGGGAAAATATCTTAAGGTGTAAAGAGAAGTATCTACCAAATAATTGGCATCGGTTAATAACTAAAGACTAAAATTGGTGCCACAATCTCTCTACCGTAAGAAGGCCCGATGGCCGAAAATTTGGGCTCCTTTGTTTTATGTGTGTGTTTGAATTTGTTGTGGCTGTTTATTCCAGTTTCTTTTTCTTTATCATATTTGTGGTCTGTTCGTAACTCCTGCGTTAAAAGTTTTTAATATTTTTATCATCAAAATATCAGACAAAAAATTGTCAAATTTTGTTTATGTTGAGTGGAATTTTGAATAATTTTAAATCTCTTCTTTACACTGACATCTTATGTCACTTTGTAGCTTCTACAGATATTACAATACTAAAATAACAATATATGCTTGAAAGTGTTCATTTTGCTTCATAGCGGAGGCCATTTTGACCTATAAATTCGATATGATGGCTGATAAAAATTAATAACTTGGGATTTGCATAATTAGAACACAAACTTTTTTTTTTTTTTTGAAAATGTGTCTGCAGTGAATCTTGAGAGAATTGACATTAAATGAGATGTAATTGTTTTTATGATTCTTATACATTAATTTACACACTGCTATTTATGTAAGCTTTTTTCCCCCCCCAAAGGAGGTGGTGATAAGACTTAAAAAGGCAGACCATATACTTGTGCGCTGCTTCCATTTTATCAGTGAACAGCAAAGCAGAGGGATAAGGAAGTGGTGTAATGTATGTTCATGCTAGATGAAGGGGAAATTAGCCTTGAAAGTGTACTGATAACAGCTTTCGTGCAGCTCGTGCAGCAAACCATTGGGAGTTTGTATGCTGTGAGCAGCTTTATAGGCTAGGAGTCTGAATAATTCTAAGAAAAACTTGCGGTATAACCTGTGCATGTGACAAATATATTGAAAAAATGTCATTACCACTGCGTATGTCATTTATTAGTTTTAATTTAGAATTTAGGGCAGGGGACAGGTGGTGTCTTATCAGACTGATGAAGAATTTTTAAAAATTTTAAATAAAATTGAAGGGAGAAGAACCAATTTGTTACATGACTTTGGAACTAGAATCCACTGACATCATAGGTGAGATGTATGGAATTAAATTCAAATACGAAGGGTCTGAGAAACAAACACAATTTAGAAATGTGATGCATTAATGATTACATTAATGATTGTGTATCAGCATGTAACCAAAACAAAATAACATGCACACAATTCCAACTTCAAGAAACAGTCATTAAATTACTTTTGATGTTTCAAAACCAGTCACATTCTGGTGACTAGAGCTGTAGAATTATTGAACTGAATCCAATCTGAAGATTACATGGCTCCATTGAACGTTTACCGTGCTGCAAGCAAAATTTAAGATAAATATGTGAGATTATCCCTATAGGTTATTTATGATACAATTAGTACTTTTGAAGACCATTTCCCAGAATAATTAACAAGTATTATTTATTGTGACCTCCAATGTTAACTTTTGAGTATGGTACAATCTATACACTTTGATTGTTACTATGACAGCTTAGTTTGTACTAAAAAAGTGGCAGGAAACTATAATTATTTGAATTAAAAAAAAAAAGTAACTAGGGTTTCAGAAGTGCTCACTTTATCCTGAACCACTTATAGGAAGAATTATGTAAATAATCAAACCAAGACTTCTCAACTATCGTGTCCAGAATAAATGGAAAAGTTGATAAATCATATTTCCACTTCACCCATCTTCACAGCTGCTCAACATCATTTAGACCCTCTGTGACGAATGTCATACAAATTTAGCAAACTTTACAACAAAGTCCAAATTATGCTTACACTTAATGTCAGCTGCTTGCAAATCACATCTAAAATATTCTTGCACACGTAGATCATGACCAAGAACTAAAGCCACAAATTCAGTGTTATAAAAACAAACCAAATTAATATTACACATTACATACTGTCCGTGCGGCAGCTCTTGAGTCCCTGGGGTGGTATGCAATTTTCTTTCATGAAGATATAAATAATACAACAAGGCTGATACTATGTCGACAAACGTACTAGCCAAAGTAATGTCATAAGTTGGGATTACTTTGCTACTGTGTTACTGTGGCGTTCATGACGAAAAATGCATTTGAGCCAGGGACTCGGAGCTGGCGCGCGGACAATACAATCAACTTTACTAAATTTTGCGTATCTGCTCTTGAATAGACATCAATCATACCTAAACTCCTGTCGACAAGCGGCAACTCAGTGGCAAAATAAACTTCAGTCTATAATTTTGTCTTGGTCAGCTGACACTCTCTTAAACGTGTCCAAAGACTACATACCCGCTCACAGATGCTTCAAGACCAGCACGAAAAGCTCATGTTTAGTGTTGTTGAAGACCATGCCAAGACTGTTACTCATTTGGTCTGAAACTAAGTACTTAAGAGGAGTCTTTACCAGTGTCGAATTTCCACCTTTGACACGTGGGAACAACGTTGTGATTAGAGCCAGTGTCCCACGCTTGAAAATAAGCATATCGTCTCTATTCGTATCGCACCAAACTGGCATGCAAGGTTTTCGTTGTCTTTTTCCTACGGGACTTAGCGGTGACCACATTATTAAATTTTTGAATAGTATGTAGTAAAGACCAACGTATGCCTCTCGCTTTGCACTTTACGAATTCAAGTAATATTTTCGGAGTTACAGCAGTCTGGAAAACCCTTTTTTGGCCATTTGAGAGGCCCGAAAATAGTGTTCCTAAAAAATGTGCTGAACTTTTGAAAATATAGATGCATAGTGTTTCAAGTGTGTGTGCTTTTTGTAGATAAATATAATATGAATAAACTAAGCAGTTTCATGTAAAAAAGAATACGCATGACACGCTGCAAAGCCATACATGTGCATGGCTCTTAATAGCTTTTTGGACTTCAATAAATATATATATATATATATATATATATTTTATATATTGTTACAAGTTTGAGAGCACAAACTTTATATGTGGGCAATTCCCATGAGTTCTTTGGGATAGAGGTCTTATAATTACAAATAAAAGAGTTAAATTAAGTACTGGATTTAATAGCTCACAAAGCTACGAAATACACAAAACAGTAATCAACTAGAACTCTCACAACACAATTAGTTATGCACACAATTACTC
>PNEQ01002203.1:79453-91116 GCA_003012365.1 Medauroidea extradentata | reverse complement strand
TGACGTACTAAAAAAACTTACGTTTAACAACCATTTAGTATAGAATTCAGATGTGAAATTTATTAATAATTTTAACCAAAATGAACCTAAACATGACTACACAAAAATAACATGTTAACTTAGAGAGGTATGGTTTGTGAATTTAGGGAAAGAAACAATACTACAATCAATATACCGTGCCATATACAACAGAAAGCATAAAATTACGCAGAATAGAGCCTGGGTTAGTTCATTATTATTAAAAATAAAAAAAATTCTGCGTGGTAATAAATTCCAGTTGAAATTTCCGGCTTCTCTTGGTTACAGGGTTTCACTTAGGGTTGATGTTCGTTACTGGAATTCCACATTAATTTATCTAACATCACAGTTTGTAGATGACATGGTTCAGGCCCTATACCGCTGAATGGAACTGCTTTACCAATATTTCAGCTGCTGAAGACGTGTTGCTGGACCCACAACGATGTCACCTCGTCAGATACATGTAACGGGCTTCCTTCCTTCTCTCGGGACTGACATTTCCCGAACTCCGGCTGCTGCAGTTTAATCTTTAACGAGCCGATTGAAATGCTCGTCCGGCCATTTTTAAATCACGGAAAAAACCTTTTTTCTTTTTGATCGCTGTCCATAGACTACAGCCCTATGACAAACCACACTGCGATCAATCTAAATGTTTTTCTCTCTGCTCTATTCTGCCGTAACCCACTCTATTAACACAGAGAGTAATTAAGTTTACATTATACTTAACACAATATACATTACAACAGCATAATAAATACTTTTAAATCTTACTACCTTAACATAACATGCCAGGGTTTTACTGAGTTACTAAAATTACTAATATGTGCATAAATGTCTTAACGTCCCCAACATGGACTCTCATTTACATACTGTAATCTCCACGAGATATTGTGGTATGTTACAACGCCTTATCCACGGACTTCGTATCCGCAGTTTTCACCGACCGCAGTTGGAAATTGGGGAAAAAAATTTTTAAAATAAATATGAAATTCTTAAGAATTTGTATTTTCGTGTGTGCCTCGCACTATGTGCTGCACGAACTACTAGCGCCTCACTTGCCGTGCACGAGAGCAGCTAGTCTTGTGTTGTCAGCTCCTGTTATCTGCTTCGTTACGCAATGTGCTAGGTGCGCACGGTTATCGCTAGTACGATGCGGTACAGACGGGAGCTGCAAAGAAGCGAAGCTGTGTCAAATGTGCAGGCCGCGGCGGTACTTCACTTGCATACATCCTGTCGCTCACCGCACTCTTTCAAAACAAAATTATTTCATACATCCCATGAGCCACGTTGCCCGCTCGCAAACTGCTTCCATGCAGAACACACACGTGTATTTAATTAGGCCTACATTGTCTTGTTTGCCCGCTTGCCACCTGCACATAGGGCACGGCCTTGAAGTGCATGTACAGCATGCAATTATACATGATTCCGTGGCCTGCAGCGTAATGTTTCCTAAAAAGAAATACTGTAGTGATCCTCCAAAACCGAAGAGAGATCGCTAAGTTCTTAGTTTGACTGATAAAATGAAAATGCTACATTTAGTAAAAGACAATATGTCTGTAGCAAAAGTTGGCCGCAGGTATGGGGGAAAAAAACTAGTGTATCATTTGTACGTCACGAAATAAAGCATGACAAATAAGAACAAATGTTAGTATTGCACCGAAATTGCAGAAAAAATTGCGCCAAATTAATTTTAGTGTAATCAGTGGCGCTGTATTAAAATGAAAACCTCTAAAACTTTGTCCTTATCCATGTTAACATAGGTTTAAAATGTTTTTGTGTGTGGAAAAAAAATTGTGCTAAGTCTATTTTAGTGTAATCAGTGATGCCATATTAAAAACGAAACTGCTAACATCCTTAAGGCAGTCGCCTACCTCATGCTTCAAATGTGTTGTGGTGTGTTCCTAAACAGGTTTTTTCTATGAAAATATTCCACGTGTGCCCATTGTGCCAACGTACAAAAAGAAAACAAACTTCAGACAAGGTCGGAACCTCATTGTTAAGACGCCAAGCTCATTAAAAACACTTTTTCTAAGCCATCCAACATTGCTAAAAACAGCCTTTTCAGACTGCTGTATTTCAAAATGTACTAACCGGATTATTCACTTATTCATATTATGTTTGCCTACGAAAAGAACACACATTTAAAACTATGCTTCTATGTTTTCAAACATTCAGCACGCTTGTTAGAAACATGATTTCCGGGCCTTTCAAAATGACTAAAAACAGGTTTTCTAGATGGCTATAACTTTGAAAATATTACCTGAATTCGTAAAGTGTAAAGCTAGGGACATGCGTTGGTCTACACTTCACGCTGTTGAAAAATAAAATGTTGTGGTCACCGCTTAAAGTCCTGTAGGTAAACGACTACAAGAAAAACCTTGCACGTCTGTTTGGCGCGCTGTGAATAGAGGCGATATGCTTCTCATTAAGCGTGGGACACTGGCTCTTATCGCTATGCTGTTCCCATGCATCAAAGGTGGAAATTCGACACTGGCGAAGACTCCACTTAAATACGGTCAAAATATTTTATGTTTGTAATCCTATTCTTTTCCATAATTTATATGAATGTCATACAAGCAAAAAATATTTACAGACAACTGCAAAATATTCACGCCTATGTAGTCGTAGTTGTGCTTGTTGCACTGTTATTTTATACGTTTGGTTGACACAAATAAAGTAAGCATTACATACGAGAAACAGTGTTATAAAATATAATTCTATAAACTCTTGTGGCGATACTCCCTCTTCGCACAGTGCACGTCCTTGACAATGTAGGGTGGAGAGATAGCGTGGTGCATCAGGCTGTGCCGTGTTGTGACATCAGCCAGACCACCTGGCTCACGGCGCGCTGTTGCCAAGTCTTTGCATCCTCGCAGTGTGGTTGCTGCTGTATCTAACGTGCCGCATTGCATACGAGATGTAGCAATTTTATGATATTTAAATGTTGTGGGACACTTTATGAACGTATTAAAGATATGAACCTCACACAAATATAGTAGTACGTGGATTTAGGGGTTAAAATTTTTTTACATAAAATGCATACGGTGGTTTATGTAGGTTATTAAGGTGTCTTGAATATACGCGGTTTTCGTTATCCGCGGATTTTCTGGAACGAAATACCGCAGATAAGGCGGGCCGAATGTACTTAGAAGCAGCTCCTCTAGCATAGTTTATAATTTCCTGATCTACGTGAATACAATTTTCACCACCTGCATTACTTATTCCATCCCAAACTCGTAGGCCAATCAAAGATTCCTCATGGATGTTTTCAAAAAGCATCTCATTATTGGTGGTGAATCCAGGTTACACAAAAGCACTACCATGTGAGAGAATTAATATAATTTTCACTGCAAGCCATAAATCTTTGAACAATAAATTTGGTAAACTGGACACTAGCTCTATTAGACCGAAGAGCAGTTAGGTGCTTGGCAGACATGAGAACTTGTAAACATGTATCCATACTTGTCTCACACTGTTCTTGTTTATCCAACAATTTCCAAAACAAGCAGCAGCTTTAACCATTTTGTATTTTATTGGGCTACGTTCAACAAGTTTCTTGGCAGTCTGAACTAAACATGTTTTGAATTCCATCAAGAACCTTTGATTTAAGTTCATTCACAACAACCACACCTAACTCATGCTTCACAGCTAATCCAATTTTCAACTTTGAGAGTGGAAGTCCCCGACTTACATCGTCCAAATTAATATTGTTAAGCTGATATGCAGCTGTCTTGGCTTCCTAAATTTCCATCTTAATTAAATGTCCCAGCAACTCTCTTAGCAAGTCCTCCAATTCCTTACGTAGAAATGGTAACATTGGTTTTGATGTTTGGAACTTAATTTGAAAATGGTTTAAGTGAAGAAGCAATTGTCAGGAAAAATTTTAGCTTAGCTAGTAGCAAAGGATTCCTCAAACAATCCTTCACTTTCTCAACAGAAAATGTAGCAGGTAATTTACTCTTCTTAAAAAAATTTTTTAAGTAAGGAAAAATTTGTATTGCTCTCTCACAAACTGGCACGTTTTCCAACCACCGACAATCACAAAATTTGATCGGAAGAACACAGCAATTTTTAACTTGTCAGAAGTCTAATCGTCGAGCAGGTGGGTCTTTGAACATAGAATATATGGCCATTAAAAATTGAGCCAAATCCCACCCTGTCTTTCTAACACCCATCTGAAAGGCCCCATGAACAATATGGAGACCACAAGATCCCAGCTCTAATAGACCCCTATATCTGGATCTTCTTCGCACACCTTAGTTTTTGCCTTCAATTTTTTCATGAACAACAGCATCAACAATAACAACAACATGTAGCATAGGTAAAATATTCTACGTACAGTATTAAGGTAATTGCGGCATCAAGTAGTGGAGTTAAAAAAAAAAAACCCTACTCTACAAGCTAAATTCAGGGAAGTGCAAAATTGTGGCAGAACGTAAAGAAAAGGAAAAAAATATTAAGACGCAAGAGTGTAGTGCATCAGTGTCCGAATTGTAACAATATTTTGATTTAGTGATATCCCATTTCCTACGTTGCATTTTTAACATCAACATATACCTAACATAAAAATATAACAAAGAAGAAAAGAAACTGTCAATTCAATCACAATACAGTATAATAGCACGCTGGAGACTAAACATTGTATGCCAGCACATGATAAAAACATGAAACACTACATTAAAAAAGGTGTATTGTAAAAAAAAATGTATTGTAAAAAAAATAATTTTATACACAAAGAAAAAGCTTTTAAATCAGCATGAAAAGGTTTTGCAGTAAAACTTCCACATATTTGCATAACCATTGTATTAAAATTTCATTACCTTACCAATGCCTTCGACAAGCAGACTAGCCTGAACAATGTTGTTCCGGGCCTGACTCAATGTTACACTGGCATCAACAGAAAGAGGCAATGACCACATATCAGGATCAATGTACACATTAACCACAGCTCTTGCAAGAGATACAGCATCTCCATTATAAATCTTCAGACCTGAAGCATAATAACAACAATGGTAGTTCTTAATAGGTACTAACTCTGCAAGCCAGGAAATTAGTCACATTCAGTACGTAATTCACAATTAGGATTGTATGAATTTTGAGTACATATGTATAGAGAAATAAAAACAAAACGTAATACTTTCTGGTTTTGTTTTGATAACAAATGTACAAACTGTAGTGTTAACATTCACAACTTAACTACATCTTTTTTTTAGTTTAAAGAATTTTCAAGAACTCATTGAATGTTTCCCAGGTGACTATAATAAAAAATGTTGGCCTGTTTGTTCATGTGATTAAAAACCTAATGCAATAAATGTTTGATTTTAATACTGTAATTATGTAAATAATTGAAAAAGGGTTTACAAAATATGCTACAGTAGCATGCATGTACTGTGTTTTTAAACTTTACATTCTAACTAAATGTAAACTTAAATTTTTGCTGACACAAAAAATTTTACAATACTGCACAGTTTTCATTAAACTTTTGTCAAGGTGAAAGATACATACATACATACAATAATTTTTCAATTTAGTTTGACGTAATTCAACTTTTTCAATCTCATTTTATTACGAAAAATCACAGTCTCACAACCATACTCACTATGAGGCACACTTTATTTAAAGTATGCTTATTATTCATTTCCCTATAACAACACAGTATTCAGGGACTAAATATAAATACAGTACTCAGATAAGTTGATATCTTCTACTGTTGGGATGTATTGCCAAGAAATCAGGATTAAAATATTTGTAAACAGCTTTAAATTATTATATACGATTGTAAGAAATAAAACAATACTATTTGCATTAAGGGGGCGGTTCATGCCAAATTTTTCATTATTTAAAAATTGTTGTATTTGCACAAGATAGTGTTTATTTTGTAGACATATGTGATGTCTATGTTTTGCTTACTGGAATTTTTTTTGTAACTTTCATAGTTTGTATGTAATGGTATTTCATAGTCGAAATTTGCACATTTCTGTTTTATGAATTTAATCAAAACCAACAAACTCAACAACATGAAATAATTCACATTGAAAAACAATGGCATTGGCTATAGCAACACGCGTATAAAAATACAGATGTTAAAATGTTGGCATTTTAAAAAAATTACTGATGTTTACAAAACGTTTTTTCAAATTCAATATTTTTTTTAAAAATACGAAAATTTTAGCTTCTGTGTTTTTATACACGTGTTGATGCAGCCCATGACATTGTGTTTCAGTGTGAATTATTTCATGTTGTTGAGTTTGTTGGTTTTGATTAAATTCATAAAACAGAAATGTGCAAATTTTGACTATGAAATGCCATTTTATACAAACTATGAAAGCTACAAAAAATTCCAGTAAGCAAAACATAGGCATCATTTACGTATACAAAATAAACACTATCTCCTGCAAATACAACAATTTTTAAATAATGAAAAATTTGGCATGAACCGCCCCCTTAAACTGACAATGTAACACTATATTAAAACTGACTGCTCTCTATCCAATATAGAAATTCATTTGTACAAACGGTAATAAAACAAATCTCTAGGCATAATGGGAATGGTACCTAGAAAAACAATATAATATTTACATGATTCTTCGGAAATATTTTCGCACCAAACGCAACCACGTAAAGTAATAATTTTATATGTATTTTAATTTTCAAAATATTGAGCTAAAAAATGCATATTTTCAAATGCCGCCGTAAACACTGAAAACACGTTTTTATTGGCTAACATGCGTATGACGTAATTGGACAGTTGTTTCTGTTCGCCGCCCAACCGCCTGTCATTATAAGTATACGTAGTAGGTTTTGTAATTTTATACCGACTTAAAAAACTGGGCAATTTTAATGAGCTTGGTTACTTAAATGCAAATTCGTAAAATATGCTAGTTGGCAATGAATGCACCGTTGCAGTTGGAGATTTTATTAGTTAATAATGAAGATTTCACTGGTACTGAGATGAGAGGAGTGAAGACATCTAGGTAGCTCTCCCACAATGCGACCTATTAATGATAGCTTTGAGTTAACGTCAGTTTAATTAAAATTCCAGAGTGATGTTAACTTACTACAAACTAATTTTATTGTGTCAAGTTCGCGCATGAATAATAAATTATGGTTTAAAGTCAACTTTATGAAGGTTGCACGCATCCAAAAAGTGAACCTACTGAACTAATAATTTGAATGTGTTTAAGCAAACGTGCTGGCTCTTACAGACTGGTGACCGAGCATTCCGATTGCGTGAGTCAGTATAATAACAAAACGCATACATTCAGCTATTAAAAATCAATTTTTCCTTCCCAATTATTGTTACATTTATTATGAGGGACCGTGAAACTGCCGCAACACTGCTGCCATCTATTGACACATTTTGCAAAACCCAACATACAACTAGAATTTTTGGCCAATCACAGGTGCCTTAAACTCGTCTTTCGGTTAACCCGTTTCTGCAAGCGGGGCATCCACACGGATTGGAACAGCTAAAACACAATACCGTAAATTGAACACACGTCAAGATTTTGTCACAACATTTTACTTTTAAAAACTTATTCATTTCATGCTTACATAATACATTGAAATAATCACTGCATACATAAACTATACATATGTTGCTGATAGCAGACAGATTTAGATTTAGTTACTTTAGAAACCACGTAGTCCATCTTGTATTGTCACATGGTGCTGTAGTAAATATTGTATTTGAAGTAAATTTAATTGTATTACTGCACAAAGGAGCTACAATAGACATATAACTATTCTGAGTTTCAGCTATACCCGTTCTCATCAAACAAACAACTGGATTTGAAGCTATTTCACGTACTTAATTAAGTTGCTGTAGAGTTTGTGTCAACTGACGTACAATAACCAGTCCAATGACATCACAGGGACATCAACATGGTGGCTCTCGTTTTTACCGAGCTAAAATAAACACTCTTTTTATTTATGTTTTTCTATAGTTATACGGACGCAAATAAAGAAAGTGTGGTACCGTTACATTTCCTTAAATTAAACGTACTTTTAAATAAAAATTGAATTAAATAACAGGTAATATCCTTATTCTATGAAATGAGACAAACTTACTTGTAAACAATATCTGATTCAGTATAAGCGTAAGTTCTTTCCTGTATTCTGGCCATTCACTTAGCATGTCCACTAAGTAATGGACAATAGTGTCAAGGTCAGAGAACTGACCTAACAGAGAACATGCTGATTCCAAGCTATCTTGCACTTGCTGCTCACTAAAGTATTCGTACTGCTTCCATGGAGACCCAACTCCAAAAATTTTGGTCTCCAAGTTCTCCATGCCTACAGGTGAGAATCAAAAAAAGTTAGTTCCTTTTAACTTCAACTATACAACTACAGATAGCTGGTTCTCGTTATTTCAGACACCTGTGACACCTCAGATTTTAGCTTGCTGGGGTCTACGCAAATATGATCAATCGAACCCCAACTATAAATAAACTTAAGTGCATTTTTAACAGTGGTATGTTTTAAATAACAAAGTACGGTCTGGTCTGTTTAACGTACAGTTTTAATACACTATATTAATGTAGGTATGACAGGCAGGTACTTCTTGACAGATACATGTTGACACGTTATGGCTAGGGCCCCCTGAAAACTATAAATAAAATTTCCAAATTTCGTCACAAAAATTTGGCAAAAGCGGTGCTAAAATAGCTTAAAAAACTGTAGAGCGGTGTTAAAAAGCTGCATTAAAAATGCAGGAAAATCGAAAACAAGTGTTAAAAATTGCTTAAAATCAAAAAGTGGTGTTAAAAATGCTTGGAAATATAAAAAAGGGGTGATAAAATTTGCTGAAAAAGAGGACACTAAGTGTTCTGGATTTCCTGCACTTTTTACTCCGTAGAGAAGTGAAGATGACGTGGTAACCATGAAATGATAGACATATCTTGCAACACTGCTGTGCACGCTTTTGTTTATCATTCTTCTTCGTTCATTCTACGTGAAGTTGCAAGTTGCCAAGCGGCACACAAACTGCCACATTCAATACGTTTACGTTATTCTAACAGCCATTACTTTTGCCGACGTAAACGTACTGACTATCTATTATTTTTTTATGTTTCGCAAAGTGTTTTTGAAGTGACAAATGTAAAATGTTCCCTTCATTTGAACCAGAAAAAAACGGTAAAGTGCCTTTTGTTTTCTACTCCCGATCGGCGATCAGTCATATATATTAATTTTTTCCCCCGTTGTCGAAGTTTGTCTTCGCAATGTACAGTACTAAATATTACATAGTTTTAACATTAAATGGCTAAGTTTCGCGTAAAAACTTAACACTTTTGGGGTTTTAACATTACATTTCGTGCTAAAATTCGCTTTTACACAAATTTCGCGTGAAAACTGTACTTTATACAGATTTCGCGTTTATCGTCGTTTATTCGTGATCGCGAAAAGTATAGGGTCCTAGTTATGGCACATTCTCAACACGAGTTCAAGGCCACAATGTTTCATTGGCTAGACTAGCTTTGTCTCGCTCAGTGAAACTAGTCCACGACGATGACGATAACTAAGATGAAGATGATGATATGTAATAATATATTTTACTGTGGTCTCAGACCTTAACATTTGAGTATGGTGAACTCTATACAGTATGATTATTGCATAAACTATGTTTACATTAACAAGTATGTGAAACAAAAAATTGGCAAAATATAAAAATAAAATACCTAATAATTTAAGCTTTAAAAGTTCCAGCTAATGAACACTTTCCTTATGCATAGATATGTAAAAATATTTAATCAGCTGCTCTGCCTCAATACTGAACAGTGATTCTAGCAGGCCAGGGAGTAGAGATTACTTTTCATAGGACCAAATAAGATATTAGATTAACTGTTGGCTGAAACCAGTCTGAATTGTTAAAAGAAAATTTGCTAGCAGTCATCAGCATTGAAAACTCATCAAAATGCTTACAATTGTAATAATAAAACTTTTCCATGGCAACACATCAATTGATTTTACTACATATAGGTTGTGATGTGCACTGGCACGTAGCCCATACTCAGTTATTTTTTTTTATAGTAATACGTGGTTAATATTTTTTGGTTGTTTGTAACAATTAAATTTCTTTTTTAATCAAGTGTGAGGATTTGTACAGCTGGTTCCAACATATTAATTGGGGATGCTAGTAAAAAAATTAACATTAAAATTTTATTAAAAATTTAAATTTAGCTGCTAAGGCAAGTTTAAAAGTAGTAAATTTTACAGGTAAACTTTATTTTATTTATATCGTGTATGGATTTATTTTAAAGAAAATTTCATTTTAAACAACTTTTCTAAGTAACTTTATCTTGTTTTTGGCTTCATTTGAGATTTCGGAAATTGCAGTTAGGCTCTGAGTTAGCCTCTTCTGGGATGTGATTGATCTGACAGGTCAGAGTTCAGGCACGAGGAGGCACGTACAGAGGCGTGCAGGCATGCTGCTCAGTCAGCAAGTAGCTTCGTGGGTGGTAGTGCCGTGGCCAACCAAACTCTGAAAAGGTGGTGCTCCACGGGACTATTTGATAATCTGATGACATAGCATGTCTCCTCCCCAATTAAACAAAATAATGAATAACCTGTGGTCATTGTGTTGTAAACTGTAATTTAATTTTGTCAGTAACTGTGTTATGTAATTTTCTTCCATTATAAATGTCAGTTGGTCAGTTTGTAGCATGGCCCAGGCCCAGACCCCAGATTAATTTTTACATGTAAAATTGTTTGTTTCATATTTAGTTGTCACTTATAATCTAGGCCTCATGGTCATTCTAACAATGGTATCAGAGTTTTGTTATGAACTATTTGTAATTTATTTGTTAAATGCCAGCACGTCGGTGGAAATTTATTCATATTTAAAATAATTAATTTCAGTAACTGTGAACTAATACTGTACTTCTTAAAATAATATGATGTGACGCGTCCTTTGTGCGTCTGCTGCGTGTTGCTGTGGTTATTGTAGTGGGTGTTGAGGTTATGTTAAGTTTGCGCGTGCTCCGGATAGCTCAGTTTGATTTAATTTCAGGGTTAACCAATCATCGTGCTTTCACCAATAACAACTCATTTACTCAGTCAACTGTTGATTTATTACAGTAACTTTGACAGATGTTTACAAAGGGCGGTTATTTACACATCACAAATAAACACGTCAGCTGTCCGGCGTTACCATGTCTGAGCGTGAGTTTAAAAAAAGGAAAAAAAAAGGTAAAAAAAGGTAATGATGAGACTTATTCGTTCTAAGTGCCCTACAACTAAAGACCGCCTCGGACCAGCGCCTGGCACCCACTGCTCTATAACACGCGACCGCCTCGGGCCAGCGCCCGGCCTCCACTGTTCTACAACTAACTTCCGTCCGCCTCGGGCCAGCGCCCGGCACTAACTGCTACAACTCACCACCTCCTCGGGCCAGCGCCCGCCCCAACTGCCCTCTCACGGCAACGGACATGGCAACACATAGCGCACACGGCGGAGTGATACAACAGTATCCAAAATTCAACAAAACCCGCAAAGTGACACTTAAACACATAACAAAGGATTCCAAAATTTCAGTTTATAGGTTTTACATTGAAATAAAATTGTTTATCCACACAAATATAATAATTGGGGACAAAAGGTGCGCAACAGCGGAACTACTTTCGCGGCGCAATACCCTAAGCAACCCC